>CAUYPK010123981.1:0-34099 GCA_963574355.1 Loris lydekkerianus | reverse complement strand
TGTGGGCTACTCTTACTGGGGTTAGGTGATATCTCAAAGTAGTTTTGATTTGCATTTCTCTGATGATTAAGGATGATGAGCTTTTTTTCATGTGTTTGTAGATTTTGCATCTGTCTTCTTTAGAGAAGTTTCTCTTTTAGTCCCTTGCCCAACCTGAAATGGGGTCACGTGTTCTTGCCCTGTATTCTTAAGTCCCTGGTTCTTGGGCTTTTTGATTTTAAACAGCAATTTCTTCATTATTCATTTAAGGTAAATTCTATTTCCAGGAAGCCTTCCTGGTTGTGAGCGACCCACCAGGTCCCTAGATGTCTTTAGTATTATTGTCACTGTGTGTAGCCTCAGATCCCCAAACTGTCCCCTTTCCCAGGTCATATCTCCTACTGTAGGCCTTACCTCCCTCCTCTAAACACTCACAAATTCTCATGAGCACCAATTCTCCCTAGTCTCCATCAAGGATTTGTGTTACTCTTCAGCAGCCAGAGCAAAGGAAAACCTGTGTAAATTTGTTTGCACTGGGTATCCTTAAACCTGGGGAGGAAGACCCAGGCCTGTCAGTCTTAGCTCAGTTTAGGATTATTGAGCTTCTCTGGCCTCTTGTTTAGTTGGAAACATTTCCTCACATTATTTCATTTATAACATGAATAGGCCCAGCCTCAGCTCCCTAAGTGTCCTGTGTTGCTATCTCACAAGATAACACTGGTTGATTACAACCCCTGCACACCTACAGGGGCAAAGAGGCAAGGATCGGTCTTATCATAGCTTTTATGAGCACTAGGTCCTTGCCCAGTGCCTTTTAGGAATCAGAGAACTGGGTTCAGGCAGTTGACTACTCCTTTGAGAAAAAGGCACAATTTAGAAAGAAAAAGTGTGCTATCGGGTGTCCCAAAAGTCACCCCTAGAGTCACCATACACAGGGAAATTGTAGCTAAATGTATCTTTATCTACAAAATATTCATTATAAAATTTCATTCTCTATGTGCTGGCTACCTCTTTGTAAAATTTTGTAATAATTTTTGTAGATAAAGGTACATTTAACTACAATTTCCCATTTTCCCTTTGCATAGTGACTCTAGGAGTGACTTTTAGGATACCCTGTGCCTTTTTTTTGAACTGTAACCCATTTGAGGTCAGGGTTTGTGCTAATGTATTTTGTACTCTCACAGTGCCCGTATAAATGATTAGTATTATTCCTTGGTTGGATAAATTTTAAACCCTTTAGCAACATTATTGAGACTGAATTCTCATAAAATTCACCCATTTAAAGTGCTTAACTTAGGGGTTTTTAGTATATTCACAGAGTTGTTCACCCATCACAACAATCCAGTTTTAGAACATTTTCATCACCCCAAAAAGAAACCCTCTACCCATCACTCCCTGCTACTATTCCTCTCCTCAGCCCTAGGCAACCGTTAATCGACTTTCTGTCTCTGTATATATAGATTTTCCTATTTTGGACATTTCATGTAAACAAAATCATACCATCTGTGGTCATTAGTGACTGGCTTCTTGCACTTAGCATATTGTTTTCAAGGGTCATCATGTTGTAACATCCATTATTGTTTCATTCCCTTTTATGGCTGAAAAATATTCCATTGTATGGATATGACATTTTATTTACCTGTTCATCAGCTGATAGATGTTCGAGGTAGCTGGGTTACCTTGGACTAGTTAAGTAACCTCTTTGGGCCTGAGTTTCTTCATTGGTAGAATGACTCCATTAGTAACTCACCTATATCATGGTGTTAAATTACTTAGTGTATGTCGGTACCCCACAGCATTGATAGCACACAGTAAAGGCTGTAGACAGGTGTATTAGCAGAAGCTAGCCCTTGGGTGTCAGGCAACTCATCTGACTTCTCATTTATGCCCCTGATTATATAGGTTGGTGCCTTTACTTTTGTTTCTGACATAAACTATAGCATACCTGTATTTTAGAAAGTCAGGCCTTTATAAGACAATTGAAAATTTGAACATTGGATATTTGATGTTAAAGAAATATTGTTAATTTTTGTAGGCATGGTATCGGTATTACAGTTATGTTTTTGCAAAGGAGTCTTACCTTTGAAAGAGAAATTTTAAAATATCTACACATGATATGGAATGACATGTGGGATTTAGTTCAAACTTCTACAGAGGAAGGGGAGTGAGAAAGATTAGGTGTATGTTACAAATTGTTGAGGCTGTTGATGGGATTCATTATACTCTGTGCTTTGGTAGATGTTTGAAGTTCTTTAAAACACTCATTTTAATCCTGTCATTGTTTCTTCACAACTGAAGTCTTTCATTAACTTGTAGGGAAATTTTTAACCAAGAACCAGTACAACTAGATAAGTAACAGGAAATTTTAGGAAACCATTACCAGTTCTGTACAACAGAGAGATTAAGCAGTGCTAAAGAGAGTCAAAAGCACCGTGGGATAGTATGAGGAGGCGTCTTCCGTGACTTGACTCTTGGCGTGAGAAGAATCTATTTTACGGTGCTTAGTATCTGAATTGCTCTTACTGCATATAGCACATAATACTTGGTCTTGTCATTATTTGTACTTATATTGATCTCTGTAACTGGGGTAGAAATTTGTAAAGGTCTGGAATTACTCTTACACATACAGTTTGCATCATTTTTCCTCGGGACAGTGGTTTCATACCAAAAACTAGCTGAAGATTATTACGCAGATTAGTTGGATACATATTTGAAAAAAATAGAACTCGGAAAGTTTTGTCCCTTTTATTCACAGTTGTGATCATGGGACACAATGCCCTCTTTTCTCCCCCCGTTCTTGTCCTCCCAGCTTTATCTCCACTCTTTCTCCTGCCCTTTCAAGGTTATACCACTAAAGCTTCAATTCCTGGTGAACGGTTATCCAATGACAGTCATTCCCCATCCTTTCTGTGACTCAGAATTCCATTTCTCCCTACGCTCAAGGGAGTGCACACATCCTAACCCCACACTCATGGGGTAAGAAGGACTCGCAGGCTCTCCATTCCTTACTGCCTCAAACCATGTTTTTTGTCCCTCAACAGTATCTTCCCTTAAAGATAAAAACAGTTGAGGTGGTTTTAAATTCTGAAAGTGCATAAACACCATAAAGCAACACCCACATAATTGACTTTTCTGGCGCCCTTCATTCCCTCCCTAAATCCTGCATACTGGTACCCACAACATACTAAATACTCTTAGCTTGTTACATTTTCTGGAATCCTTTTGTACTTCTGTCCCCAACTGGTGATGTGTATGCTGACAAAGGGTCATTTATTTGTACCCAAACTGCTAGTATGAGTTATACTACCTGTTGGGACTACATAATTTATTGAAAGGTCACATAAACTGAAGAAATGTAAGTACAAAAAAGAGACTTGCTTCCATCAAAAGACTTGATAAAGGAAAGTCTCTTCAAAATGTAATGAAATTACCATGAGCAAGAAAACAATTAGAGTACAGAGAAGCACAGACTAGAAACCTTACAAGGAATTCATACTCAGTTAGCTTCATGGGTGTTTAAGTTTATTACACTTGAAAGAAAGTGTAATTCATAGAGGTATGTGGTATTGTTTATCCAAGAGAGAACCTGGAGCCCCTAACTGATCCATATTTAAAGAAGAGGCCTTGGCTTTATATGAAAAGTTTGACATATGAATAAATTATGTATTTAAATGTGCATTTTAAGTTAATGTTTATGACAGTAATCACATTTTATGGTTTTCTACTTTAACATTTTGTTAATGGTGGCAACCCAATGGAGTGGGTGGTGAGGGACATTTGAAAACAAACTGTCCCTCACCACCCACCCCATTGGTAATCATCCAACTCCTGTTCCCAGTTGAGACAGTTAAGAGAACTAATACCATATTACCAAATAATAAAAGTTTTCCTTGAAGAAAACTTAGAAAATCTGGGAAAAGAGAGAAGAGAATAAAAGTCACCTGTTTTTGTAAACCAGCGAGAATATTGTTTTTTATATCTGAACTCATCCCAGATTTATAGATCGGTGTACAACTGCAGATATCATGAATATCTTTGTCTCTATGAAATCTGTTATATTAGTGTATTTCCTCATCACCAGCATCGATGCTCATCACACACAACCTTCCTGGAAGAAGCTTCTATCCTGCCCTCTGTCTCAATATTGTTGGAGTCTTTCCTTTATCTGATCTGTGACACTCATAACCTGTACATTCAAATGGTCTTTCCAGCCAAGTATATATAATCTTTATTCCTCAGTAGGGAATTGGCCTTAAATCAGTTACCACCATGACAAAATGGGCTAGGCAACCTAGAAGGAAATCTGAAGGTCTTTTTTCTCCCTGTAGACTAAAGCAAATTTTAACAGTCGGCTTTCTGTTTCATTATAGGCCCTCCTCTTAATTCCCTGGGTATCAGAATGCCTAAGCAGAAGCTCTTTCTAGCTCAAAATAAGAATGAGCGAGAATAAACAAGGCAGAAAGTACCAGAGATCAAAAGGCCTAAAAATTCTTCTGTGTCTTCTAGCTAAAAAGTACTTGGGACTCCATTGCCAGATGGCGGGAGCAGCAGTCAGAAATTCTCAAGAGGTGCAGGCCTGTCAGCTTCCTTTCACTCTAATGAGTCTCACTGCTCCCTTCTTTGTAGAGTAGTCGGGATTTTTGTACTGACTTTTCACCTTTGGTTATCCTCAGAGATTTCTCAGTTATCTTCTCAGTTAACTCACCATCTCTAGACCTAATATTTTTTCCTTCCTATTGTTTTAAGAAGCTTCATATAAAGAGAGTAAAGGTTCTGGATGTTCATGACAGCTCTCCGAATGACTTTCTCAGCTGTGAAGATTCTATATGGTTTGAGCATAGTCAAATGTCCAGCCCAAATGACCCTGTGTATGCATGAGTGTGCACGCATGTGTGTGTGTATACTTTACAGCCTTAATAAGCTCAAGTGCACTAACACTGATTCCATCCTTAGATCTCTTGAGACAGACCACAGAAAACTTCTATATAGAAGAGTAGAGGCAATATTTTTATTTTTGACTAGACAGTTGTGTCAACGGGTAGAAGAGGGGAGCATCTTGCGTAGCTTTAATTGGATGTGCGGAGCACTGAAGCATGCCTCCTTGCTGCTTATTTAGCACATTAATATCTACCTTTATACATCTGCAAATTATAGACTCCAGGTAGTGAATGCTAGAATTAGTGTTGTAAAGTAGGTCCTATTATCCTTTGGGAGGTACCTTCCATTGTGACCCTTTTCCCTCCTTTCTTTGTAAGAAACTAGGAAATAAAATGAAAAATCCCATGGTAAGATCATTTTAAAGGTACAAACTTAAATACGCAGTACAAAAGTCAGCTCTCACAGCAATGTTAAGTTGCCTGTGTTGTTCCCACATGCTATTATTACTTAGCATAATAGCACACAAATGGTATCCTCAGAGTGTGGCATTATTCTGGTTCAGAAATAATGTCTTATGCTCTCATTTGGACTCTTCAGGTTGCAAGCAACAGAAACCCACTCACACTAGTTCGAGGGACAGGTTTGTTTTGTTTTGTTTTTATGAGACACGGCCTGTTACTGTCCCTCAGACTAGAGAGAGCAATGGCCTTATCAGAGTTTACTGCAGCCTCAAACTCCTTGGTTCAAGTAATCTTCCTGCCTCTGTCTCCCAAGTAGCTGGGCCTATGGGTGTGTGCCACTTTGCCTGGCTATTTTTTTTTTTTTTTTTTTTGTAGAGAAAACAGGTTGTTTTCTGCGTATCTTTGCAACTAGAGTTATTACGTCATGGCCTCCCTTCCTTTCTCTTCCTGTTGCATTCCCCTGTTTCTATCCACTGGCTGACTCAGGCACTCTACGCTTGCCTAGATCATGATAATTCTCAGTGTACCCCTTTGGCTATGCCCTGCCTGAACATCCTGAGTGTTTTGACCCTAAATTCCCAAAAGATGAATTTAAATGGCTTAGTTCATCTTAGAATTCTGGTCAGCCTGTTGGTTGCCCTTATGTTAGATGTTATAATTGGTTGCCCTTATGTTAGATGTTATACCTCCATTTCCCCAGTCTGTTGTGGTTTGGAGGAAGAGGGAGGGTCTACTGCTTTAAAAAAACTCCAATGGGGCTCAGCACTTATAGCACAGTGGTTACAGCACCAGCCACATACACCGTGCCTGGCGCGTTCAAACCCTGCCCAGGCCAGCTAAACAACAATGACAACTGCAACAAAAAATAGCTGGGTATTGTGGCGGGCACCTGTAGTCCCAGTTACTTGGAGACTGAGGCAAGAGAATTGCTTAAGCCCTAGAGTTTGAGGTTGCTGTGAGCTGTGATGTCATGGTACTCTACCAAGGGCAACATAATAAGACTTTGTTTCAAAAAAAAAAACAAAAACTCTAGTGGTTCCAACTTGGGATGAGTTTGGGGCAGGAAGAATGATGATAGACATTCCTTATTAGAGTTTCTTTGGAACTTAAAAGAACTTTTAAAAAGTAGTATATTAATTCCAGAAGTCACTTCCTGTGAATCAGGCTGGTCTTTGTGAGTTTCCACCATGGTGTACCATGGCCATGCATGGTCCAAAATTTCCGGTTATGGTGTAGCCTGTCACCCTCATCTTCATAGATCCTGGATTCAGGTGTGGTTCTATTAACAAGTGAATATGCAGCTGGAGGGCTGTGTCATTGGTTTTGATGAGCATAATTGACCTAGTGACAGATGATGGCAAAGAGTTCACTGTAAAACAAAGTCAAGAAAACAACTGGGTTGGATCATGCTAAAAGGACGTGATAATATTCTGGTACAAAATGTCTCCAACTAGAAATAAAAATGATGAAGGAAGAGAGAAATTGTTGAGAAGATAATAGTTGTTTTAGACGTCCTTTGTGGAGAGTATAGTTCTGGAACATTTTTCACGTTGTTTCAATTACATTTCCAGATGACAATAAGTGCTGTGCTATTGTTTTTAGTAAGAACTAAAAAAAAATAAAAGCAGCTTATCAGCATATTTTCAGTGTTTATGGTCATTTACGTTTACCTTGTTCTGACAGTGGTTTCTGAAACTTGAGCTTTATGTTTTTCTATATTCTATTAGACCCAAAGATAGGGCCCTTGGTACCTTCATTTTAAGTTTTTCAGTACTCATTCAAATTCATCCTAGTGCAGGCTCTTTTAAGATACTTGTAAACAAATGATTGCAAGTATTTGGGATAGGGGTTAATTAATACTTAATAGCAGAGCTCTCTGGAAATTTTGAATAGGAAAATCTTCTGATTAAAAAAATCTAATAAATAACCTCCTAACCTAAATCTATTAAATTTCCCTGTGTACTGTTTCTTAAAATGAATTCATGGCAACCTTTTGGGCGCAAGACACGACTGTAAGAGGGACTTTACCTAAAAAATGCAATCAGTGTAACCTGGTTTATTGTAACCTCAATGAATCCCCAACAATAAAAAATAAAGAAAAAAATGAATTAATGGCAGGGTTGGAGCTATTGGTCTGGTTGCTGAACCTTCACCCTACTCTTTATGACTTGGCCTTTTTTATTTTTAGTCTTATGTATTTATAGTTTGAGTATTTTAGCCTAGGAAAGTTTGTATTTGCCCTACCCAAAGTTTTATTAATTCTTTGCAATCATTATTTTTTTCTGGAAAAAATTCTTTTTTTTTTTTTTTTTTTTTTTGAGACAGAGTTTCACTATGTTGCCCTCAGTAGAGTGCCATCGTCACAGCTCACAGCAACTTCAAATTCTTGGGCTTAAGCGATTCTGTTGCCTCAGCCTCCCAAGTAGCTGGGCCTATAGGCACCTGCCACAACACTCGGCTATCTTTTTGTTGTTGGTGTTGGTGTTGATTAGCAGGCCTGGGCTGGGTCCAAACCCACCAGCCCCGTTGCATGTGTCTGGTGCCCTACCCACTGAACTACGGGTGCCAAGCCTAGAAAGAAGATTCTTAAAACAATGAATCACTTATATTCAATAGCAATAATAATAATTTCCTAATATTTTCTTTTGAAGATTAGTAATAAATACTGGCTCAATGGTAGTATTCAGTAAAAGTAATTTGGTAATTATCTTTTTTGAAATTTTGGTGGGCTTTTTTTGTTTGTTTGTTTTTGGGGAGACAGTCTCATTCTGTTGCCCAGGCTAGAGTGCCATGAATCATCTTAGTTCACAGCAACCTCAAACTCCTGGGTTCAAGTGATGCTCCTGCCTCAGCGTCCCGGGTAACTGGGACCACAGATGCCTACCACAATGCCCAGTTAATTTTTTAATTTTTAATAGAGATAGGGCCTTGCTCTTGCTCAGGCTGGTCTCAAATTCCTGAGCTAAAGCAGTCCTCCTGCCCAGCTTCCCAGAGTGCTAGGATTACAGGCATGTGCCATTGTACCCAGCTGAAATTTTGATTTCTTATTAAAAAAAAATAGAGAAGTTTTATTAGAATGTTTATTATAACTAGAACTTGCATTTTAATCTAGATATAAAGGAAATCTACAAGTCAATAGTTTAATTTTGGTTATGGTGGTGATTTTTTTTAAAGCTTTTTCATTTTTTGATTTAATTATTTTACTTAAACGGAAGTATCCTGTTTAAGTGTATAGGTGCTGTCATACACCCCAGTACCCAATGATCATTCATATCCTGGGAGATAACAGTGGCAGAATCAGTGTGACCCAGACTTGACTTGCCAGGCAAATGGTCCCCAAGTCTAGCTTTTCTTCAGAATCACCTGCTGTGTTTTCAAAATATGGATTCTCGGGCCTCCACTTAGAGCCGCTGCTTCAGAATTTACAGGGGTTCATTTCATAACCTTGGCAATAAATTCCACACACCACTGAGTTTGGGAATCATTCTAGGCCTCTAGGTCACAGGCTAACTAAAAGGAACAGCTCCCATTGCTATAACTGCCTGCACGTTGAGAACTTTATCATAGGCCAGAGGATTGTCCTTTAACAAATGATCACTAAGTGTGTATTGTGTCTAAGGCAATTATGATGTGCTGTGGGAATTTATAAAGATGCATATCAATGTAGATTTTTTTTGGCTGGTATATGAGAATCTATGGATTGGACAACTAAATTCACAAACTCATCCGAGAAAAAGTGCTATAGACCTCATTGCTGAATAACACTATGGTCACCTTCAAGGGACTCTCCTCGGGAAGCTATGTAGTGACACCAGGGCCTAGTCCTCCCTTCAAAGCAATTTTGGAACTCTTTTTGTCTCTTTTTCTGGAATAGCCATCAGAGCTGTCCTCCCATGAGTTCTGATGATTAAGTTTGCAAACTCATCCTAGAAAAAGTGCTTTGAAGAGTAGACTAGGTGCTGGTGTCAGTGCTTCCCAAAGGGAACACTTCAAAGGTGACTGTAATGTGGGTATGTGAGGTATGTAGCTCTTTTTCTAGGATGAGTTTGCGAACTTAATTGTCCCATCCCACTTGTGATGTGAGTTTTTGTGATGACTTGAGCTTTTCAAGGATCATCATGCAGTTCCTAATTTCAGTACCAATGCACTATACTTTGTACTGATGCTTAAAGAATTCTTATTCACATGTGGTTTTAGGAACCATACTGAGTCTTCAAGTTTCAAGTTGGCTGCTTCTCTGGGCTCCACTGTTTTCACGTGTTAAATTTGTGCAGCACCTTTTCTTGACAATGCTGTCACAGTCATGCTACCCGGCAAACTCATACCATGAGGAATCAGCACATTTAGTGGCTGTACATTTTTCCTTATTTTATAGTTAATGGCAAAGCGATGTTTAAACATCTTTTTTACATACCTGGAAAAGTGGTTTTGTGGTCATACGCTGGCTTAGCATGTAGATAACAAAGCTGCGTCTTTAGATTTTGGTATTTGTGGCCTGGGAAGTTCACTGTCGGCTTTGTGCTATCGCGTCACTAGGTGGAGATGTAGCATTGTTTGATGCTGCATGGAGAGCCAAAGCAAAAGCAGTGAGTCTTGATTTCTTTCGACAAAAGTACTTAACAGATTTATTATGCCCTAGCAAAAAACTTGCAAATTTAGTATAATTCTAAATTTCAACTTTCTTTTTTTCCGGATTGAAATTCAATCCTACTTTAATGTCTATTTTCATACTAATCAACTTCTTAAATTTTTTTTTTCTCCTCTTACTGCTGTTTCCTTTTTGCTGTCCCTCATTCTTTTATCTTGTCAGCGTTATTCTAATGTCTCTATCTTTGGTTTTTATAGCAGTTTAATTTTAGAAGTGTAATAAAATAATCAGAATTTTACTCTGAGGTCAAATCATAGATAAAATTTTAACCTGGCAGCAGTATGAAGTAAATGAACCACAATTTATAATCTGACCCTACCTTAATCTTTGTATTATTTTAGGTTAATAATGTCAAATTTTTACATATTTATATTCCATAGGGCTTATATTTCCCCCCTTTCTTCCTTTTCTCTTTCTTTTACCTCTTGAATCTTAAACAAGTGCATTATCTTCTCCGTGAGCAGTATTGATGTGGGGAATAGAAAAGAAGTAGGAGTCTGTCTCCAAAAAGCTGATTGCCTGTTGAGAACATTGCAAATGTGCCCATGAAGCATTTTAACATAATTTGAATCTCTGACCATTAGAAATGATAAAGGTGAAATTTTAAAAATCAATCTCGCTTAGGCAGTCTGACAGTTCTTTAAATGTTTAAATGCAGAGTCATCGTATGATCCAGCAGTCTTCCCTCCTAGGTATATACCCAAGAGAAATGAAAATATGTTCACACAAAAACGTGGACATGAATGTTCATAGTAGCATTATTCGTAATAGCCCAAAGTGGAAACAACCCAAATGTCTATCCGCTGATGAGTGGATAAAGCATGGGATATTATCCAGCAATAAAAGGGAATGTGCTGATACCCGGCACATCATGATCATCCTTGAAAACATATTAAGTGAAAGAAGCAAGTCATGAAAGACCATATGTTATAGGATTGCATTTACATGAAATGTTCAGTATTAGCAAATCTATGGAGACAAAGCAAATCCGTGGTTGCCTAGAGCCGGGTGGAAGAGAGTGACTGCTAATGGATTTGGAGTGATTCATGGAAACCTTTTCATTCAGCAAATACTCAGTGAGGTTTCATTTACAAATAACTCTGGCAAATCCTAAGACTGTCGCCGTTATTTTTTTTAAATTATAACAAATATCCTTTTACTACAGTTTTGGCAGGTTGCATGGTGCTCAGAAGTATAGTCGTCCATAGACTTCTATAGACTTCTATAAATCTTGTATTCCAAGATTTTCATGAAAAAGTTAGGAATATTTAAAAGTTAAACAAATGTGTGTTTGGTACAGAACTAGCTATATTGTCATTAGTCTAATATTTCAACATTGTTGTGGCCATTAAAACTTTAAGGAAAGAGAAATTTTGTTTTAGTCATAGTAATTCTATTGAAGCCAAAAAGGGCTATTTTAAAAAAGGTGGTAGTTGATTTATTGTAAATCCATCAGTTTAGACAATTTCTTTGTTTATTTTGTATATATTTACATGCTTATGCTTATGTTATTAGTGTAACAGCTGAACTTTTTTCTTTCTGTGCAGATGCATATGAAACAGCTAAGATGCTATGTGAACAGTATTACCTGGTAGCTCCAGAGCTGGAAGTCGAAGAATTCAATGGTAAAAGAAAAAGAATTTTGATCTTAAATACAAAGAAGCTGGGTGGTGCCTGTGGCTCAAAGGAGTAGGGCACCAGCCCCATATACCAGAGGTGGCAGGTTCAAACCTGGCCCCAGCCAAAAACTGCAAAAAAAAACCCAAAAAAAAAAAAAAAAACAAAGAAACTGACGAAAAAACTGATTATACCTGAGCCATATTTCAGTAAGATCCTAGAATTATACTGCTTTTCCATTATTTATATATTTTAAATTTTTTTCTATACCTTTGATCAAGCAGGTATATTGTCATAAGGAATTTTTGTACAGCAATGTATAATGTATTGGTGTAACTGAACCAAACTGGGTTCATTCTTCAGGGCCCACTGCAAAGCCAAACACCAAAGCACTGGGTTTTTACAATGAGAAATTTACCTCCCTGAGTTGGGTCTTGAGGCAAGTTTTATATAAAGTTAGAGGGTAATAATGAGGTATGATCTGATTGGATCTTGTGATGGGGTAACACCAAGGTTCAATCTGATTGGATCCAGGATACTGCCAGATGGTGTCCACTTCTTAATTAGGTCCCCAGTCCGGGGTCCAAGCACTTGAGCACTTAGGTTCCGCCCATGATTGCACACTTGGTTCATTTGGGCATAACTCAGGTTATGTGACTTTAAACATGAGGGTCCTTGGCAAATGAAAAACAACTCATAACTTTGTTACATAAAAGTTGCACTAGATTGGTCTGATGCAGTTACATTAGACCCCAAGGTTCTTGGAACAGAAATGATCAAGGTAGAAAATATACAAAGTTATAAATAGGCAGTTCTCAAAATAACAGATGCAAGCATTCAATAAACATATGGAAAGATGTTTAAGGTTACCAATCAAAGAAGTACAAATAAAAATACAGAGAAATGCCATTTTGGGGGTCTTTCAAAATGACAATGATTAAAACATTTTAATGAGGAGCTGGGCATGGTGGCTCACGCCTAGCACTCTGGGAGGCTGGGGCAGGTGAATTGTTTGAGCTCACAGGTTTGAGACCAGCCTGAGCAAGAGCAAGACCACGTCACTAAAGATAGCCAGGCATTGTGGCGGGTGCCTGTAGTCCCAGCTGCTTGGGAGGCTGAGGCAAGAGAATCGCTTAACCCCAAGAGTTTGAGGTTGCTATGAGCTGTGATGCCACGGCACTCTACCAAGGGTGACAAAGTGAGACTTTATACAAAAAGAAAAAAAATTAATGCTTTGAATTTATACCTAGAAAATATTCTCTCACCAACATATACATTTCTTATATAAGTTTTCATATACCCTTTCTCTGTACATGTGTTTGGAGGGTGGGAAATATTGTGAATATGTGGAAGTGTTTCTAAAGATTAGGTTCCTAGATGTGGAATGACTAAGTGTTAGGGTATGGGCATTTATAATTAAAGATAAACCAAATTTAAATAAATAAATATAATTAATTAAATTAATGAGGGTCATGTTCTTTGGTCCAATAAATTAAACTTCATCACATATAAGAAAATACATTTCTGGGCAGCTCCTGTGGCTCAAGGAGTAAGGCACTGGCCCCATATACTGGAGGTGGTGGGTTCAAACCCAGCCCCGACAAAAAAAAAAAAAAGAATATACATTTCTGTACAATACAGATTTATATAAGAATGACGATCACAGTAGTTTTCTTACAGAGAAAACTTAGAAAACAACCCAAGTTTTCCACAATAGAAGATTGTTTAAATAAATTGGAGTATACTCATAAGCTAGACTACTACAGAGGCCTTCAAAATAATGCTTTAAAAAATAATTCATATGAATAGTTGAATTTTTTAATACAGGTTGGGAAATTTTATAATAGTGCAAGTCCATTGGAAAATATTTTGAAGGATTTATACTACCAAAATACAAACAACAGGATAGTTGGATTACAGCTGATTTTTATGTTAGTCACATGAGTCTGTTATTTATTTACATGTTTGTTAGATAATTGCCCCAGAGAAAGCCCCTCCCCCAGAAAGCCCCTTCCTGACTGACTGACCAAGACTAGCTAGCTCACTCTTAAAGTTACAGCTACCCGCTGAAAATTTCAAACTTATGGCCTGCTCCTAACAGCTCTTCCCGCCAGAGCAGTAACTCCTTTTTGGCTATTCTACCATCCCGTCACCATTCTAAGACTTTCCCTAACCGAACTTATATAAAGGGGCGCCCTCTCTTCCTCTCTCTCTCTCTCTTGTTCTCTCTCTGTCTCCCTCCCGCCCCCCTCTCTCTCACTGTTGCTCTTTCTTTTCTCTCTCCCTCTCTCTCTTTCTTTTCCCTCTCTTCTTTTCTCTTCTTCTTGGTGCTGCTCTGCACCAAGACCTTTCGTACAAGCCAATAAAGACCTTTCATACAAGCCTTGGTGGTCTGTGAGATCTCTGCCAGTCGAATGCCACCCTTTCTAATGGTGTCAGAAGTGGGATGTAATTAGGGACCGCTCCCAAGGGTAGCTTCCACCCCTTCCATGGGGTTTTAGCTCCTGGGTACTCCCTATCCTCTTCTCGCACGTTTGGCACTCACCACCACATTGGTTTGTGTCCATCCACCAAGGCGCTCACAATAGTTATGTAAGTCTTGAATTAAAGAAAAATTAAATAAAGTGGTTAAACCTGGGTAGAGAGTTTCCTAATTCTACCATGTGGTACAATAAGCACCCCAAGGGGGAGTTAGGTGGGATAGAATGGCTTACAGCCATGGCGATTGGTCACAGGAATAAAGCATGAGCAGAATTATGAGAGAACCAGGACAAAGGACGGATGTCTCTTTTACTTGTAAGTTGTGAAAGAGACATGCTCATTGTAAAAATACAGATATAGAAGTATGAGTAAAAGGTAAAAGCCACTGCTACTCTTTTAGTCCCATATAGAGCTTTGTTTTTTGCATAGGCAGAGTTGAAACTATATGTGTCCTATAACTTGTGTTTTTCACTTTACCTTGAAGGTCTTTGCATGTATCCATCACATTAGAAATAATCCAGGGTGTACATTACCATAATTTATTTAACCATTTTCCCATGGATGTACATTTAGGGTTTCCAGTTTTCCTGTGTTCCATAGAATGAGCTGTGAAAGATATGTGCCAGTGTTTGTAGGGTGAGAAAATTTGTGAACATGTGCAAGTGTTTCTGTAGGTTAGACTCCCAGATGCAGGATGACTGAGTCTTAGGTAATGTGCATTTGTAGTTCCCTCTCAAACATATACCAAAAATACATTTCTCTTATAATGAGATCAAAATGTGAAAAAGCTTCAGGCTGCAGTTGAAAGACAATTGTCCCTCCATCCTGCTAGAAGGTATGAAGTTAAAGCTGCATTCAAGGTCTCTGGGAAGAGTTATGCCCCCATTTTGAACCAAGTGGGCTTGGCTTGAGTACACCTGATTCATCTTGATGCTCCGTTTCTTTCCACTGGCTAGGCAGGACTAGACCTAATGTCCAGATTTATATTTTTCAAACAATGGAACTTAAATCTACAGGTGGTAACAAACTTGTTTTACACGGGTGGCAGCCTCCCTCAGTCCAAGGCCAGCACAGCAAGCCTGTTCTTGCAGCTTCCTGAGTGCCAGCTGTGTTAGCACATTCCTTCCAAGCCGAGGCTGTCACGCAGGACAATCACTCACCGTGAGGGGAGCTTTCTGACTGTTTTGGGCACCATATCAGGAATGATATAAGCCTCCTTTCTATCACGTTTAAGCCCCTTTTCCTACCAGTAAGGTACATGAATGCTACTGGTTATACGTAGCCTCTGGTTATGTGTTCATTTAGGAAATGTAGTTATGATTAATATTTATGATTTCTCAAATGCCAGAGCACTTTGCAAGAATGATTAAAGAATATTCTTTAGCCCTAACAACTTCTACATTAGACATGGGGGTTAGAGGTTGGTCCTGAACACCTTAAGTGGATGATTTTGCTGTATGAGGAGAGCATATGTGTGCTCACCACAGTACACCAGCTGACTCTGTTTTCTAGGAAGGAATCACATCTGGATTCATGTGGATTCATTTTCAGAGTTAGTCTAAACTAGCCTAGAATCCTGTTTTTAGGATTCTTTCATCCCATAATAGGTGGCCTTACCAGTGGAGTGATACTACTTGCTTCTCTGGCCTTCAGAGTAAGTGAGGCTGGCATTCAACCAAAAGAACAACTTTTTGATGCCTGACAATGTTTTTTTAATATTTTTTGTTTTTTTTTTGATACAGATTAAAATAATTTTGCCCTGGGTAGAGTGCTGTGCTATCATAGCTCACAGCAACCTCAAACTCTTGGGCTTAAGTGATCCTCTTGTCTCCACCTCCTGAGTAACTGGGACTACAGGTGCCTGCCACAACACCTGGCTACTTCTTCTATTTTTCATAGAGATGGGGTCTCACTCTTGCTCACGCTGGCCTTGAACTCCTGAGCTCAAGCAATCCGCTTGTCTCAGTCTCCCAGAGTGCTAGGATTACAAGCATGAGCCACCACTCCTGGCCGCTGCCTGAGAATTTAAGTTCTGTTGGTTTGTCATATTATCTTCATTTTCTGAAGTTTGGATTGTTTTTCCCTTTCCCAATGTGGACCCCTGAGACAGTAGTAACTAGGATTATGCAGAACATATGGTGGGAACACCATCAGTAGTCACCATTCATCACTAGAATTCTGAATACTGGGGGTAAGCTATAATAAATTTCCTTCATTGTCCTTTCTGTAACACATATAGCAGGAGTATTAAAAATAACAGACTTTTATTTATCTTAGGTTAGGTTTCAAATATTTGCAACTAGCCATCTATGGCAACCTGTGATCTATTTCTCCAAGGTCAAGAAGCAGTTCCATCTTTTGCCAATCTCATTCAGTGGCCAAAACATTGAATAAATAAAGATTTCTACCTTATGTTTTTGTTTGTTTGTTTTTGTTTTTGGCCGGGGCTGGGTTTGAACCCACCACCTCCGGCATATGGGGCCAGCGCCCTACTCCTTTGAGCCACAGGTGCCACCTCATCTTTTTTTCATCTATATGGTAAGGCAACTTGGGGAAAGGTGAGCTGTGTAGCTAGCCAGGTAGTGGAAATCCTAACTCTAACACTTATGAGATGAAGGCCTTAGAAAATCACTTTGCCTCTGAAAAACTCAACTTCCTCATCCATAAGGAAAGGAAGCTGTAAGCTCTCCTTGTGGAGTGTTGGAAGGAGAATGTCTCTGTTGCCTCAAGTACACGTGTTATATTGGGCACATACTGAGTATATATAATATTAATAGTAAAAGGTAACTATTGGAAGTTAAGGTAAAGACCACTTTTATTTCTTCACCATTTCTACAATGGTCTTTCCTGTCGAGAAGATGGTTCATAGCTTTGGGTTTGGTGGGAAACATGAAAATTTCAATTTCATACTATGTATGTTTTGTTATAAAAGGATTCATAGAAAAGGTATGTGTCTATCCCGGGATCTTTGATCTCTAATTTCCCCACATTGGATACTTTTATGGATATTTTCAGTCAAGCAATTCCATACAACAATTAATAGCTGGGCACAGTGGCCAGGTGCAGTGGCTCACAGTTGTCATCCTAGCACTCTAGGAGGCTGAGGCTGGTGGATCACTTGAGGTCAGGAGTTTGAAACCAGCCTGAGCAAGAGCGATACTCCGCCTCTAAAACTAGCCAGGAGTTGTGGCAGGCACCTGTAGTCCCAGCTACTTGGGAGGCTGAGGCAAGAGAATTCCTTGAGCCCAAGAGTTGAAGGTTGCTGTGACGCCACGGCGACAAAGTGAGACTCTGTCCCCCCCCCAAAAAAAACAAAACAAAACAAAATAAAAACAATTAGCAGAGATACCAGTAGAAATTAATTTTAACAGTGTTAAACTGTAGAAGTTAACTTTTAGTAATGATAATAGCCAACATTTTTTTTAAATCAAAGCTGTGTACATTAATGCAATCATGGGGTACAATGTGCTGGTTTTAGATACAATTTGAAATATTTTCGTCAAACTTCACCGCATTTTCTTAGTTATTGTGTTAAGACATTTATATTCTACACTTACTAAATTTCACATCTACCTTTGTAAGATGCACCGTAGGTGTGGTCCCACCAATTACCCTCCCTCCATCCATCCTCCCTTCCCCTCCCTTTCCCCTCCCTTTCCCCTTCTTCTTGGGCTATAATTGGGTTATAGCTTTCATATGAAAGCTATGCGTAAAGACATGTATTACCATTATCTCATTTAATCTTTCTGTTAAGGCAGGGATATACAGGCTGTGCCCATTTCAGAGGTAGGGCATGGAGGCCCATTGTGACTTAGCCATACTATAGCTGTTTCTAATAGCCTTATCCAGCTACTTTTTGTTTTAAATGCAGGTTTTTCTGCTTAGTCTCCAGGGTTTTTTTTCATTATTGTAGAAGAGCAAAGTGAAAGTCCTTATGTCTGTCTCCATAGAGTTCTATTGGTATTTAGTAAATGCAGTTTTAACTAATAGCATTTGGAGCAATAACTGTACAAAATAGAAATTTTATTTCTTGAGTCTTGAACATGAAAAACCTGGACCATTTTTTTCCATTGACTTTTTAAAATGTGCCCATAGATAGAGAATTCATATTTCATTTGTGTTTTATTTTAGAAAATAAACAAACATTTGTTAGATGTCACTACTTAATAGCCACTAGACCCAGGATTGGGGAAGAGTCAGTGGACAGAAACATTTGACATCATTTTAAAAGGAAGGAAAGAAATCTAGACTGTAATGTTCCCAAAGGAAAGTACAAATAGTTGAGCACCCCTTTAGATGGCTCCTAGAGGATGTTATTTAAACTAAAACACACACACACACACAAAATAAAAATAAAAATAAAAAATAAAATCTGTGAAAGGTATTTTCATTTCCTTGAGATATGGAGTGAAAAGGTTGAATACAGAAGCTTGTTTATATAACTAATCATGCCTTTTGGTACAAGGTGGACTGAGCACTGAGCTTGTTCCTCAGGCCTCATTAAAATGACAATAAAGAAAAATGACAAAGAAAAATAGCAAAGGAAAGGAAGGAGCACGCCAGTGGACGGTCTCCTAGTTTGTTCAGTTTGCTATAACAAGAATACCAGACACTGGGTGGCTTAAACAACAAACATTTATTATTCACAATTCTGGAGGCTGAAAAGTCCAAGATCATGGTGCCCACGGACTTGATGTTTGGTGAAGGCCCACTTCCTGGCTCATAGATGCTTCTTCGCTGTTTCCTCACATGAGAGAAGAGGCAAGGAAGCTCTTCAGAGTCTCTTTTATAAGGGCACTAAACCTCTTCATAAGGGCTGTGCCCTGATGAGTTAATCACCTCTCAAAGGCACCACCTCCTAATGCCATCAGCTTTGGGGGCTAGATTTCAATTTATGAATGTTGAAAGACACACATTCAGTCCATAACAACCACTAATCCCAGCTTTTGAAAGCCCCTAGATAGAAGTATGCTGATTGGTGGAACAAAGCAGAAGCAGCCTCAATGGAGGAGGCTGCAGCAAAGATGGCAACCTGGAGGGACTCTGGGAGAGGGCCAAGTGGTGCAAAGGACTGGGATGGGAAGAGAAGGCCAAAGGGGAGGTGTTAACTGAAAGCTGGTTATGGAGAAATGATGGGGAGCATCTGGACTCTGGCCAGGCTCTGCCTGCCTACAGCCAAATTACACTACTTTGTTCAAGAACAACCTGGGAAGAGCTGGGACGGTTCATGTGAGTTTTGTTGCCTGTTCATTTAAGTATGTGGGGGCCTCTCTGGTCAAAGGCCAATGTGCTGGCCTGATCACCCTAAAGCCAGTTGAAGGGTCCTGTCCAGGTCCACTGTGCTCCAAGTCAGCCCTCTCACATAGGGGGCAGGCCCAGGAGGAAAAGAAGACCAGCTACTTTGAATGACGAATCAAATTCTTCATTCTCAAACAAGAGTGTTAAAGCCAAGGCATATTAGATGTTGGACGAAAGCCAGCAGCATAAATGAAACCTAAGTAGCATTAAACTTATCAGGTATGCTATTAATGCCAGAAGAACCTCCCCCTTTCAAAATTCTGAGAGAAAATTATATTAAGCTAAGAATTCTGTATGTAGCCAAACCGTTAATCAAGTGAATGAGAAGTGTGAGGATTGAAAAATGTATCTGCCATGCACACCTTTCTGAAGTAGGTTACCTCACTGACTTGATGGTATGCATAATATGGCTATAAGAAATATGGAGAAAATTCTAGAAACTCAATCAAAAACAATGTTAGCACGATAGTTGTGCAGCACATATGGAAAGCAATCTAGAAAAATCATGAAGAATAGAATAGATACCATGCAATAGAATAAGAAGCTGGAACATCTTAGTGATATGGTGAAGAAAGCATGTTTCTTGTCCAGTTACCCATGAGAAGAGGTAGTTACAAACTCCAGGAAAGGGCGGTGCCTATGGCTCAGTGGGTAGGGCACCACCCCCATATACTGCGGGTGGCGGGTTCAAACCTGGCTCCAGCCAAACGGCAACAACAACAACAACAACAACAACAACAACACCAGGAAAAATGATAAACTGAGTAATAAAGACATGTACCAAACATGAAGCAACCCCAAATGGGTAACAAGATGTTGACACTTGGAGGAATATAAAAACTCCATTTCACCTTAAGGCCGAGAACATTCTCCTCCAAGTGACACATGAATTATATCATTGGAGTCATAGGGAAGGAAGTGTTGTGCAGGTATATTGCTCTACAGTGATCAATATTTATATAGGTATAATGTCATCAACACTAATAACTTTCAGCTTTCTTAAAAGAACCTATAGGCAACGTAAAGAACACTAGGACCACAGAAAAGAATGTAAATACTGGCTGGGCACAGGGGCACACACCTGTAATCCTAGCACTCTGGGAGGCTGAGGCGGGTGGATTGCCTGAGCTCACAGGTTCGAGACCAGCCTGAGCCAGAGCAAGACCTCATCTCTAAAAATAATCAGGTGTTGTGGCAGGCACCTGTAGTCCCAGCTACTTGGGAGGCTGAGGCAAGAGATCACTTGAGCCTAAGAGTATGAGGTTGCTGTGAGCTATGACGCCACAGCACTCAACCCAGGATGACATAGTGAGACTCTGTCTCAAAAAACAAACAAACAAACAAAAAAAAAAAAAACATAAATACTATATTTTCAACCAAAAGACTACAGCAGAAATAGTGAAGAGCACAGCCTCTCAGTACAGACTGAGGGGTGAGACAGGAAAGGGGGAGGGACTTTTGCTTTTCTGTCATTAAATTTTTAAACCATTTGTATATATTACTAAATAATTTTTAAAATAACTGTCAGAGGGTTCAGGATTTAGAATGAAAAGCTCTTGGTTCAGGTGTCTGGTTTCAGTGCCACTTCTGGTACCACAGGCAAGTCACATAGGCTCTTCAAAGCCTATTTCCTTACCTCTCCAAATAATGCCACCCAGCCTAGGTTGCAGCCAGGAGGTGTTGTCAGGAGGAGTCAGTTGAATAATGTGTGGAAGCTTTTTTTGTAAACTGCTGAGAATCAAACAAATGTGAGCTCTATATTATTGTTACTTTATTAGGGGGAGGAGGTTGAAATTATAGCATGGGTGAGCATGTCTGCATTCTACTTGAGAAAGTTCATGTCATTTCAGTCTTTTAAGTGATTTGGGGTCATGAGGAGGAGGAAGGACTACATTTTTGAGCATCTACTCTCTACCCCACGCTGTTCTGAGCGCTTGACATGGGATTCATCATTTCTCAGATTTCCCTCAGACGATCCCTGATGCGAGGCGGAAAGACTGTATGTAGGTCTCTGGGGGGTTAGCTGCTAGTAGAAAAAGTTATGTGACCCTTCCATTCTACTTTATAATATGCCTCGTTTGTCATCTTTTAACAAAATTTAGCACTGCTGTTTATTCCAGCTCACTAGCCCTTTCTCTCCTGTGGCTCCACATTCTCCCAGCTGCCCACTGGGGTCAGTGGTGGGGGTTGTCCCCCAATTTGAAAAATACCAAGTGCTATTTGGATGGCCTTATGTGATGCCCAGGACATTATAACATAGGTGATAATATTCCAATTCTGCCTAGCTAGGTTTCAAAGACATTGAATGATTTGTCCAACGTCACCAATAGCTGGTAAGTCGAAGAACTGGGTTTCACCCCAGATTTGTTTGATTCCAAAGCATATGCTTTTGCTCATCCTGCCTTTAGAGATGGAAACCAAAATTACCTTTATAGAGTTCTAGTTTATAATCTTGGAAAACAGAATGCAAGCATCATTCTTGACTGTCTCCTAGTTTGGATCCTTATTCATTGACGGTTTTGTCTCTGTTTTCAGCCAAAGCACCAAACAAACCTATTCAGGTAGTTTATGTGCCCTCACATCTGTTTCACATGCTATTTGAGTTGTTCAAGGTAAGTGGAATTTAAAAACATGGAAAGAAGTCTTCGTTTTAAATTACTTTGATTCAAGGCATAATGGATTCATTAGATTAGCATAAGAAAAAGATTTTGCATAACCATTTTAAAAATTCTATTTCTGATATCCTGTGGGTTTTATAATTTGTACACTGTGAGATGAAAAATTGCTGTGTACAGTATAGTTTTTGTGAATATTAGTACATATTGATTTTGAAACTTAATTGTCTTTTAGTGATTTTTTGGTAAAATCCATACTGGTTTTTTTTTTTCACTTAGAAGATTAACGATGCTTTTTACTTTCTAAACCTGGCAAAGCCTTTTTGTGTGTGTGTGGTAGCCAGATCAAAATGAAAACATGTTAGTGTGTCGGTAGTTGCTCCAGTGCTGAGAGATCCTGTAGTCCTTTTACACATTTGTTATCAATTCAGAAGATCTGAGAGAGGCAGAGAGGAAAAATGTGGACTGGCTGGACCAAAAGGACCAAAAGGACCAAAAGAACTCTTCAGACTCTACAGCTGAAGCTGTTGCTTTTGTTAACCAGAGCTAGTGGCATTTGCGCTACAATTTCATTTCTTCTGATATGTGAAACACTAAATTGAACACCTGAAAAATCAGTTATGCTGATTTGCTTCCAAAAATTAGAATGTTACTGATGTAACATTTTAAGGTTGAGATGGGCATTCAATTGTGAACTGACTCTTCAACAGCTGTGGCTTTTTCAGAATGCCTTTTTAACTGATATTTCTTCTACTTATTTTTTTTTCAGCCAAATGATTAATTTTTGTGGGAAGCATGAATCCTTTCAGTTTTTCTGCCTTCTTTAGAGAAAAGGTGCTCTATAAATGCAGACTGATAAATAGGATGTAAAGTGCACAAATCAGCCTCTGCACAGCCTCATTACATGTGATAAAAACATTCCTCCGGGTTGAGTTGAATAATTTAAATACCCTACAGCAGAAATTTTTTTAGAAAGGAAAGAAAGAAAAATAAATATTTAGCATGTTGGATGGGGCTAAAACTAGATGAAAAACAAAGTGTCAGGAAATTTTTCCCTGATCTGAACACATGTTTTAGCTAAGCTCTTCAGAGGGGAAAAAATACCATATCAGGCTGGGCGAGGTGGCTCATGCCTGTAATCCTAGCACTCTGGGAGGCTAAGGCAGGTGGATCGCTTGAGCTCAGGAGATCGAGACCAGCCTGAGCAAGATTGACACCCCATCTCTTAGCTGGGAGTTGTGGAAGGCACCTGTAGCCCCAGCTCCTTGGGAGACCCAAGAGTTTCAGGTTACGGTGAGCTATGAAGCCATAGCACTCTACCCAGGGTGACAGGTAGAGTCAAAAAAAAAGAATGGCAGCGCCCATGGCTCAGTCAGCAGGGCACCAACCGCATACACCTAGGGTGGTGGGTTCAAACCTGACCCAGGCCTGCTGGGCAACAATGACAGCTGCAACCAAAAAATAGCCAGGTGTTGTGGTGGGTGCCTATAGTTCCAGCTATTTGGGAGGCTGAGGCAAGACAGTCACTTAAGCCCAAGAGTTTGAGGTTGCTGTGAGCTGTGATGCCATAGCACTCTACCGAGGGCGACATAATAAAACTCTGTCTCAAAAAAAAAAAAAAAATGCCATTATCAATCCAAATAATATTTGCTCCACAAAAGAATTGTTGGGTATAAGTAATCTTGTACTTGTTTCTTTTTAAGAATTGTGGTTTGTGAGTTGACAGTATTGATTACAAAGGGTCTTATTATTTTAGAACTCAATGAGAGCAACGGTGGAACTCTATGAAGATAGAAAAGAAGGCTACCCAGCTGTTAAAACCCTTGTTACTTTGGGGAAAGAAGACTTATCCATTAAGGTAACTGCATTATGTATATGCATACTCTATCAATTGATTTAATAGTGTCTAGACATTGAGCAATCAGAGCAAAAGGAAGAAAACTGACATTTATGGAGTATCTTATTTGTAAGTACTGTGCTAGATCCTTGGCTTAAGTCACCTCATTTAATCTTTTTTTTTGAGACAGAGTCTCACCTTATCGCCCTCAGTAGAGTGCTGTGCTGTGGTGTCACACAGCTCACAGCAACCTCCAGCTTCTGGGCTTAGGCGATTCGCTTGCCTCAGCCTCCCAAGTAGCTGGGACTACTGGCGCCCGCCACAACGCCCGGCTATTTTATGTTGCAGTTTGGCCGGGGCTGGGTTTGAACCCGCCACCCTCGGTACATGGAGCCGGCACCCTACTCAGTGAGCCACAGGCGCCGCCCACTTCATTTAATCTTCATTAGATCCCCATTATTCAGGGATCTGAACAAGCCTTCAACCCCAAACCTGTCATATCCCTCTGTACTATTGTACCGCCTTTGTTTGACACTGTTCACAAAGGAACCATCTTTCACTGGGAGGTTTAAAGGGCTTATACATTTTAGAGTAATCTGGTGCATACTTTATTTAATGAGATCATTGCCTCCTACTAACTATTAATTAACTTCCTTTTTTGATCTTTTAACATTTTGTACCCTGCAGATAAGTGACCTAGGTGGTGGTGTTCCACTTCGAAAAATAGATCGTCTTTTTAACTACATGTATTCAACTGCTCCTAGACCTAGCCTGGAGCCTACAAGAGCCGCCCCTTTGGTAAGCATCTGAAACTGCTGCTGAAGGAGAGATCGTTGATGTGGGGAGAGATTCAGAGAGAGCTTCCGATGTCCCCAGATTGTCGTCCTCTTTGAATTAGGATGTTTTCTGTTCAGTTTGGAGGAGCAGGGATTTTTTTGCCTCAGCTCCTTACTTTGTGACTCCTTTGGACTTAGCTTTCTTCTCTAACCTGTGTCTAAGAAACACTACAAGCCGAGTGCCTCACTCCCTAATACATAGCAAAAGGAACTCACCGTGATCAAATTGCTACCAGAGCACCCTTTACCATCTAGCCCTCCCCTAGGCAGGGTAGAAGTTACTAGAGTGCGAGCAAAGGGATGGCACACGGTGTGTGGCTATAGCTTGGTCCTGTGCGCCTTGGCGCTGTGTACCATAGCGGCCCAAGAATCACCTACTGCCTTTGAATCTCCACCATCAAATTTGTTTATATAATTAACATGTTAAATTATGGAAACATGAAATTTTTATATTAAATAACATTAGCGTGAAGTGTATGGGTGGTGTATGTGTTTTCAGAGCCCTTTCTGTCTCTCTCTGGAAATAACCTTCAGCCCTATTAAGACAGTGAGGAAAAGCCTCTGGTTACCATGGTAGCATTTAGACCCTGGTAGGGCCACACTTTCTTCCCCTGCTGAGTGTTTCTAATTGACAAACAACAATTGAACCTTTTGTCATTAAACACAGCAACATATCTATCAGTCTGCAAAATGGTTCAGGGTATAAATTAAGTTTCAATTTAAAGTCCTACCTGACTGATAAGCACATAAGATTATATTTTATTTGTATGAATAAAACCAAACACTTTGCATTGTTTATTCGAGACATTTTGTTAACTCAGCATGTTGAAAGCCTAGAGAAAGTCATTTATATAGGATTCAAGAACATTCATGCAAGACCGAATTTGAAAGGCATTGCCTTGACCAGGCTCCTACTTAAATAAGCATCAAAGGAAAAAAGGCACTACAGACAAATCTAACACCTTACCCTGTTGTTTAAATGGAATTTGGATCATCCCTTCCAGGTCTTAAAATACCACCTTGAGGATAACTGTCATATCATAGTTTTTTTTTTCTTTTGGGGGTGGGGGTGGGGGACAGAGTGTCACTCTGTTGCCCTGGGTAGAATGCTGTGGCATCAGAGCTCACAACAACCTTAAACTCTTCAGCTGAAGCAATTCTCTTGCCTTAGCCTTCCCAGTAACTGGGACTACAGGCGCCTGCCATGGTGCCCGGCTGTTTTTTTAGAGATGGGGTCTTGCTCTTGCTCAGGCTGGTCTTGAACTCCTGAGCTCAAGCAGTCTGCCCACCTCAGCCTCCCAGAGTGCTAGGATTACAGGCATGAACCACCACACCCAGCCTATAGTTGTTTTTTTTTTTTTTAATCCAACTGGGGAATTAAAGGAAGAGACCTTAAGAAATTATGTATCTGCCCTCCCTTTGTATGGAGGTGGAAATGAGGGAATGACCTTACCCAAGATCATTGAGCTCATTAAGGCAGAGCTGGTGCTGGCTGCCTTCATGTTCTTTCCAGTATACCATGTGGCCTCTCCTTTTGAAGATGCTTCTGCCAATGACTTTCCCCATTAGGAAGCCGTCCAGGCCTTTAAAGTGGGCCCGTGGGTACGTACTACTAGAAAACAGTTCCTCACCAAACAACGTAGTTTTCTACCTCTGTGCCTTGACACATGCACTTCTTTTTTGAGAGTATCTGCCCTGGTAACTCCTACGGATCCTGTGATATGGAAACCTTTCCTGAGCCTCATCAAATCCATGGTCAAGGCCCTTTCTCTGCATTCCATGGAAGTCTGGGCGTTGACCTCAGAGTTCTCAGCTGTTGTCTGTTGGACATGAAAGCAGGCTCTGGGCCTTGCTTGAGCACAGGAGGCAGAGGTCCTCAGGTGCCTTCCTGGAATATGCTGGTTTCTTTGCAGCCGTTACTTCAGTCACTACTATGGAGATCTCATCTTCCCTGCTAGCCAGTCCTAAATCCCTTAAATGACAGGGTGCATTCTGTCCCCCTCTTCAGTTAGGCCTTTACACTGAAGGTCAAGGAGAGATGTTAGAAGATGGCAGAAATGCATGTAAACGTGGTGAAATTGCTACTCTTAGTAGCCATAATACCAACTTCCATTTATTTAGTTTTACTATGCATTAGGCACTATGCTAAGAGTGTATGCTTATTATATCAGTTAATCTTTATAGAAGCTCTCAGGTAGGCTTTTTATTACATGCTTAAATGATAAAACAGTCTGAAAAGAGTCACACAAAAAGTGGATTTCAACTTGGGTCTATCTGTGTCTAAGGCCCTAGCAACCACGACTCCACATGCACATGAGCTGACTGCTCTGCCCTCCTTCTTAACCTTGTTCATAGACTTAAGCAGAGGTGGCAAAGCTTGTGGGCACGGCATCCCCTCATTACCACCCTTAAAGTCATTGAATTTAGTCTCAGTTATTCCTACTGTTCTCATGTTCTTGCCTATATCTGAGATCTTAGAGATCTTTTTTAAAAAAACAAACAAAAACACTTGTTGACAGAATTCTATCAGGGTTCATATGTTCTATATGACATAGAGATATAGAGGGTACTGGAATTTTTTTGTCTCTAAAATATATAAACTACAATATATCAAATTATTGTAGCATTTGTAGCACCTTAGAAAGTTGCCTCTCTGAAAATTTTCTTTTCATTCTTGTTATTGGTAGCGTTGAACTCCTGTGCTTATTAATTTTCATTTCAAAGAGCAAAGAAATGTGATGCTGCAACTTTGAAATGAGGTTGCTTCATTTTTTATCAGATCAAATTCCACTCAATTTGGGATTTGCTTTTTGAAAGTGCTAAAACTTTGCTTTAAAATGTGAAAAGAGCATTATCAAAAATGGGAATATTTCTGTTACTATCCAAACATACAAGAAGTGTTTTAACAGGGTGAAAATAAAGAAATTGTTTGCCATAGATGAGCATGTACATCATTGTAAAAGTTGAATCACTAATTTATTGGATTTAAATCAAATCAAGAATTTATTTTAATCCTCCGTGAATGCTCCACATATGAAACATGTCTACATTTGTGCTTGTCTCACTATCTTAATTTTTTTTTCTCATTAGGCTGGATTTGGTTACGGTTTGCCAATCTCTCGTCTGTATGCTAGATATTTTCAGGGAGATTTAAAACTGTATTCCATGGAAGGAGTGGGTACTGATGCTGTCATTTATTTGAAGGTACTACATTTTGTTCTTTACTTTTTAAGATACAAGTTCTAATCACTAATCGAGAATAACACTGTGTCATCTCGTACAGTCAGGTCAGATTTACTGCAGTTTCATGTGAAGCCCATGTTATATACCTCATCCCTGATTTTATGCTCAAATATAGCAAAAATAGGAAACATGGAGATATAAAAATTTTTTAAAGAATTTTTTTTGAAACAGAGTCTCACTCAGTTGCCCTGGGTAGAGTGCTGTGGCATCATAGCTCACAGCAACCTCCAACTCTTGGGCTGAAGAGATCCTCTTGCCTCAGCCTCTCAAGTAGCTGGGACTACAGGCGCCTGCTACAACACTGAGCTATTTTTAGAGATGGAGTCTTGCTCTTGCTCAGGCTGATCTGGAACTCCTGAGCTCAAGCAGTCCATCTACCTCGGCCTCCCAGAATGCTAGGATTATTGGAGTGAGCCACTGCACGCTGCCTCTACATTGTGATTTTGAAAAATTGTATGTCCGTTGAAAGGGTTAATCTAAAGGAAGCAGGTTTTCATAAACTGAAGTATTAATATTTTATTTTAAAAACTCACTGGCTTTCCCAAAGTTATAAGAATTCAGAAACTATAATATTATATAAAAGTTTCTCTGTAGCATGATTTTCTCATTCATTGGTGGTGTTAGAGTATTTGAAGCATTTTTTTTTTTTGCAGTTTTTGGCCGGGGCTGGGTTTGAACCCGCCACCTCCGGCATATGGGGCCGGAGCCCTACTCCTTCGAGCCACAGGCACCACCGTGTTGATTGATTTTTTTATACAATTTGGAGTGCTTACATCAAACTAATCAACATAGCTTTCACCTCATTTACTTAATTATTACGTTAAAACATTTATGTTCTAGTGATAGATTTGACTTGTACCCTTGCAATCTGCTCCATAGGTGTGGTCCCACCATTTACCCTCCCTCTATCGAACCTCTCTCCTCCCTTCCCATCCACCTCCATTTCTCTCCTTTATCCTGGGAGAAGGAGATCTATCTTTCCTAAGAAAGTGTGAGTAATTATAAATTGGCTTCATAAAAGTACTGAGTACATTGGATACTTTTTCTTCCATTCTTGAGATACTTTACTAAGATGTAATAAAAATTTGAAAGGTACAAAAGGGAAAACTAAATCTCCTACCATTGGCCTTAAACCACTGGTTCTCTTCCCCAGAGATAGCCACGAGTCCACATTTCTTATGGATCCTCCTAGAGTTGATTCTGTGTTTATAAACATATGGGGGGGGGAACCCTCATTTCTTTCCCACATGGATGAAATTTCATCACCAGCTATTCTTTAACTTTCTAATATATCTTAGAGATTTTTCTATGTCAGTTCATATAGAACTGGCTCACTGTTCCTAACAGTGGCACAGGATGCTACCACAGGGTGAGCAAACCTAATCTAAAAATCTGAAAACTGAAATATTCCCAAATCCGAAACTTTCTGAGTGCCAACATGATGCCAAAAGGCCATGCTCGAAGGAATGCTGAACCAGTAAGAATAATGTCAATAGGGCGGCGCCTGTGGCTCAGTGAGTAGTGCGCCAGCCCCATATACCCAGGGTGGCCAGTTGGAACCCGCTTCTGGCCAAACTGCAACAAAAAAATAGCCAGGCATTATGGCAGGTGCCTATAGTCCCAGCTACTCAGGAGGCTGAGACAAGAGAATTGCCTAAGCCCAAGAGCTGTGACACCACAGCACTCTACTGAGGGCAACAAAGTAAGACTGTCTCTAAACAAAAAAAAAAAAGAAGGATGTAAATATTCCAAAATCCCTCCCCCCCAAAAAAAGTTGAAATCTGAAATGCTTCTAGTTCTAAGCACTTCAAGTAAGGCATACTCATCCTATCTATGTGATACCATAATTTAACCACTTATTCAAAGTAATTATCTTAGATGCCAACACATCTAAATGATATGATATCTGTTATCACTTCACAGTGTACGTTTATAAATCTGATACACATGTGTATGAGACTTTATTTCTTCCTGAGCCCTTTGGGAGAGCAGGTGCTCACTGAACGATAAGTAGTGCTTCATCTAAGAATAGTCAGAATACTTGAGCATCGCGAAGCAGTATTAACAGAATTAGAATGTGTTTTTTTCTGGTCATGTGTATGTCAGGACTGGTTTAAAATGAGGGAATATTTGTATTCTTTTGAAAAAGCTTTAATTTTTTCCTGGCCAGTCTAATTAAACTACTAAAATGTAGTTTTAATAAAATTTCAGAAATATGTATTAAGTTTTCTGTTGTTTTAAATAACAAAATGTAGGTTAGTATTTCACGTGAGAAGAATGCCACCGTGGACTTTTGGTATTTACTTTTGTTTCTCCAATAGGCTCTTTCAAGTGAATCATTTGAGAGACTTCCAGTTTTTAATAAGTCTGCATGGCGTCATTACAAGACCACTCCTGAAGCTGACGATTGGAGCAATCCCAGCAGGGAACCTAGGGACGCTTCAAAATACAAAGCTAAACTGTAATGTACTACTTTGGTTTGTATTATAAAGTATCTGATTTGTCCCCAGAATATACTCTCTAGATGATTGACTATTACTTTCAGCTAAATTTACTTTGCAATTGATAGTTTTACTCTCTCTCTCTCTTTTTTTTTTTTAAAGAGACAGAGTCTCATTTTGTCGCCTTTGGTAGAGTGCTGGGGCGTCACAGCTCACAACAACCTCCAGCTCCCGGGCTTAGATGATTCTATTGCCTCAGCCTCCTGAGTAGCTGGGACTACAGGCTCCCACCACAAGATAGTTTTATTCTTTTAACATTTCTGAACATTATAGTGTTTTTCCCTAATATATTTTAATTGTATATATTTCTTCTTAGCCCGAAAGCCTTGATTCTTGCCGTCCCTAACATAATGCAAGAGAAGACATTTGTACATAAATACAGTTTATATAGTTTTGCAATTTTGTACCATTACAGTAGTAATTGCTGAGCAGCAATTCTGATGAGTAATAGCAGGGGTGTCCAATCTGCGCCTATGGGCCACAGGCAGATTATTTGATGACTGTTTTGCTTATCTGTGATGTCAGATATTGCCAGAAGTATGCATGGACCCTTTTTAATGCTCATCAGCTGTCACTAATGTTTTTGTATTTAATGTGTGGCCCAAGACAACTCTTAATCTTCCAGTGTGCAGCAGAAAAGAAAAATGGTTGGACATTCCTGAAAGCGTATCTATACTAATGTTTTTTTTTTTTCCTATGGAAGTATCATGATGGATGTCAGTGCGTTATTGCTGGACTGACCACTCATCTCAAATGATGAAATTTAGAAGAGTTTGGTTTGCATGTACACACACACACACACACACACACACACACACACCCCATTCTGGGCTGAGATTAAGGTGAACCACCTTGAAATGCCTGCATCAGATTAATTTAATTTCCCTTGACTCCATCTTCATTCTGTATGTAAATCAAATAGCATGTTCAGCATCATTGTGACCAGTTAATTCAAACTGTTGTTTTGATAGATGGAGTAATTTGAGTAGCGCAGAAGTCATGTAAAGGTCCATTTTGGTTGCAAAAGACGGCTTTAAATGGAATATTGTTTTAAAGGTGATTCTACAACTCTAAAAGTTCAGCTGGTTATATGCTAATTCAGTATGAGTCTTAATTTCTAATATGTTACTAGACCAATTTTAACAGAAAGCCATTTAAAAAATTCTAAAATGCTTAGCCTGACAATTAAAATGGCTAAACTGTACAAATAAAATAATTGGTAGAGATTTGGGGAGAGTATCTAGTAGATATGGTAAACTGACTAGGTGTTTATACATGATGTACGTGAATTCTAAGAAAATTCTTAAGAAAACATTTCATAAGAATTGTAAGAAAACGTATTCCCCAGTTTCTTAGTAACAGCTTTGTTGAGATTCACATATCATAAAATTCACCCTTTTAAAGTGTTCAATTCAGTGGTTTTTAGTATGTTCAGAAAGTTATGCCTCTCTACTATCTAATCTTAGAATATTTTCATCACCCCCAAAAGAAATTGCATACCCATTAGTAGTCACTCACCATTTCTAATCAGGGTTTTAACTGAAAGTAAAGAACTGTTTTAAAGTATATGTAAGTAATTAAATGGTAATTCTTTTTCTGTGGTAACCATCAAAAATAATTCAGAGGTAAAGCAAGGGGTTTTGAATTATCACTGTAACTATTTTAAGTAAGTTGGTTGAAATGGAGGAAGTCATACTCATAAACTCACTGTAGATATTCCCGTTATTTTCTTTGTAGGGACAAGATCCACACTAATAGAACTTTGTAGAGAACTGATCCCTGGTCCTATCTGTGAAGAAAGAATGTCTTCTGCAAGTCGCCCAGAGAGAAATCCTCCAAGCAACTCTGAGAGTGGCACCATAGTTATTCCTAGTGCTTGATGATATATTTTCTCTGTACCAGCTGGACCTTTCCATGGAGTTTTTCCTGTAGCTACTTCAGATCTTCCACTAAAGCAGTGACCTGAAAAATTTGTCATTGTATCTTGCTGTGGTGTGGTTGGCTCCTGTTGCAGAAGAGCACAGAGCCACCTTGGAGCTCTCGTGCCCTCATGCTCTCCATGTCGTCGTCATAGAGTCTCTAGTGCCTACAGTGCCCCCGGGATTTGAGACCCTTCCCCATTCCAGAAACAACAGATCCTGCTGTTGCTCTTTGTGACCAAATACCATCATTTTTATCCCAAACCCCCAACTAGGGCTGGAGGCACCTGGAAGTGGAAGACATCAGCTGAGCATGCCTTGACGATTCATTCCCAGGGCCCTTCCTCTCTCCTGTGCGTCCCTCCTTCACTGTCTGATTTAGACGTTGCCTCCTTCCATCTGATCGGATTCTCATTGTGAGGTGTGGCTACTTTCATCTTAGATCTTACTCATTGATGCCTTGATTTTATTTTAAAAATCGTGTGTGTACTTCTGTTCTGTTGATTAAAGTGTTCCAAAAGTTGTCTTGAAATTTTTCACTTAACTGCTTGGTTTCAAAGATCTTAAGTGAAAAGTTGCCCCCTGGTCACTATCAAGTTTGCAGAATGAGAAGTGGAGTTTGTAATGCTTCTGTCAAACTTTGGTCAATCCAATACTGTACCCTGGTCATGCTCCTTAGTAGTCATCTAAGGAATTGGAATTTCCTGTGTGATGCACTTTACTAGTTGTAAAATAGACTACCAAGGAGAAAAGTTCTTTCTTATTTGTTGTGAAAAATGCTCTAGGTCTTCATAATTTCCATTTTCATTAATTTTAGCCAGTTTTAGAATTGTCAGTGCAATCTGATTTTTATTCACAATCCTTTATTTTTTGCAGTAAAAGTTGGAAGTGGAAACTGGCAATGGACTTGGGTAAGGAAAAAGGAATGATGTTATACTTATCCTTAGAAACAGAAGCAATCTGCAAGGCAGATTAAAACCAGCATCTTAACGCCACGGGATGGGTTTCTCTTCCCAGTAATTTTTCACATATATCATCTACTCAGACTTCTGCGCCCTTTTAATGTCTATAAATGTTTCAGTCCAATTTTTAAGTATTGAGTCTACTGATTTACAAGTTTTAACTTATATACTTTTCCTTCTTTATTCACACGATAATATCAATGCACTTGTCCCCAGTGCCACAGTGGTGGGGAGTTTTTCCTCAGGAGGAGTTGTGCTCTGACCAGCTGTGTGTATCTTGATTACACGTCTGTTTCTCTGAAGTTCCACTGAGTTTCTTTGATTTCTTTACCTGAGCTTGTGATAGTTCTCTTCATCTTCAGAAAGATCTCATCTCTTGCATTCCTAGAAGCATCTCAACAGGGACCTCATATATAATCAGTCAGGTAAAAGAAACGCTGATGTACTTCTGAGAGAATGGGAAAAGATGGGTCATTTGTTGGGTGGGTGGGTTGAGGACCAAGTCTAGGGGATGTGGCTGTTCGTATGATTATTTTTGTGTGACGTAAAAGATTTTAAAAGAATGGCCCTCGGCTTCCTTATAAACATTAGGTGGTATATTAGTATCTTACTAGGTCTCAGCTTCCAACCATACTCCCTTATATTTTCAAGTGTGGTAACAGTGGTCCTCAAACTGCGGCCCGCAGGCCACATGCAGCGGTGTGATTGTATTTGTTCCTGTTTTTGTTTTTTTACTTCAAAATAAGATATGTGCAGTGTGCATAGGAATTTGTTCATAGTTTTTTTTTTTAAACTATAGTCCGGCCCTCCAACAGTCTGAGGGA
>CAUYPK010123979.1:0-62125 GCA_963574355.1 Loris lydekkerianus | reverse complement strand
TACTTCTCTCCTCCCTTCCGTTCCTGTCCACCTCCTGGGGCTAAAGGGCCCAGCCTTGGATGGGCATGGGGTGGAGCTGAGAGGGGCTCTGGGAGCAGCAGGAAACGACCCCTTGATACCAGGCAGTGGTGAGGGGCTGGGAAGAAAGAACTCCCAGCTGGGCACCCTGGGCAGTCTTGGGTTCAAATGAATAAATGAATGACTGGGTCTCCATTCTACCAAAAGGGCACCTGAAATTCAGTATGATGAAATGACTTGTCCAAAGTTACCCAGCTATTATGAGGCTGAACCCAAGATTGGGTAGATTTTAAACCTTTTCTTTAGATTGAAATGTTGGCCTGAAAGCATTAAGAAGATATTGTGAAGTGGAAAACCTATATCCTTAATTTTCAAGAAAAATATGCTGATTAAATACAGTATTGGGGCAGACTTTGCCTATCAATAGTTTGCATAAAAAAGACAAGTTTATCTAGTTGCATTAAAATGCTCATGCAGTAGTAATCTGTATTTACAGAGAAATCCAGATTAAGGGGACTAATAAATACATGTGCATATGTTGTAAACTTGCTCAGACCAAGATTTTAGGTCAACCTATGAAATCTTGTTATCTCATCTCAATCATGATGCTTTTTGTTTCTCTGCTCAACCACCTCCCATTCTCAAGCCTTGCTAATTCCTCTTACCTCAAGCTCTTTCCTCATGCCTTTCCTTTACTTACTCTGCTTCTATCTGAGGCAAGATAGATGAACTTCTGTAAAAGCCCTCTAAGGTTCTGCATCACTCAGTATAGCTAAGGGATGTTTATAAATAACTTTCAAATTTCAGTGAATTAAAATGATATGAGGTAATTTTTTTACTGACACGTAACTTCATACAAGTATTCTCTGAAGGGTGGATCTCTCATTTTGCTAATCTATCTTCTGTGCTCAATGACACTAGCAAAAATCTAGAACAAATTATTGAATAGAGAGTTCGTAGAAGGGAGAAAGTGTGTTTACTCTTATATTTTTTGCATACAGCAAAGTGACTGGAATTCATTCATTTAATAGATGTTGATAATATTGAGTGCCAACTTTGTGTAAGACATTGTTCTAGTAAAGTTGACAAACAAGAGAGAAATATTCCTGTTTTCATAGGGTTTGTATTATAGTGTGCATGAGGGGGAGACAGATAATAAACACATTATCAAAGAATGAAACAATTTCTGATGCCAGGACTGTGAAGAAAATACAACTAGGTGATGTGATAGAGGCTGTGTGTGGGAGATCATCGGTAGACTATTTTGAAAAGATAAAATGTGAGCTGAAAACAGTTGGGATGAAGCTGGCTACACAAAGATCTAGTGAGAAGGTGTTCCATGCAAAAGAAGCTGTGGGTGCAAAGGCTCCAAGCAGCAATGAGTGTGGTGTGCTGATAGACTAGGAATGGGATATGAGATGAGTTTAGAAGCAATGGAGGTTGAGGTCTTATAGGACTATATCAGCTGCACTTACGAGTTTGTATTTTACTCTGAAAGCAAAGGGAAGCCAATTGAGGGTTTTCATCAAGGAGTGACATTTTCTTATCTGTTTCTTTCAAAGTTGCCTATGGCTGTTGCATGGAGCCTAGATTTTGAAAAGGGCTAGAGCAGAAGCAGGCAGTTGAAGTAATGCCCACAAGAGACCATGGACTTGGATGAGGATGATAACAGTGGAAATACATAGAAATGAGCAAAAATGGGGCATTTTTTGGAGAAAGGGTTGACAGGACTTGTTAATAGATTTGGATTTGACATGAATGGTGGTGTTATTTAATGAGATGGGGAAGACCCATGCAAGTTGGGCTAGAGATGGGAGGAAGAGGAGCTCTAAGTTAAATATGTTAAATTGAAGGTACCAATTAAATATTCAAATGGAACTATTAGCAGGCAGTTGAATATACAGTTCTGAAGTATAATGGGTGGGTTAGAACTTGGAGGTATCAGTTTTAGAGTCATTGGCCCATTGGCAAGATGGCTACAGTAGTTTCTAGCATCCTATCCCTGCTTTGTCTCTGAGAGAGGAAACTTTATCAGACTCAGCCTCATGTTCATTGGCCAGGAATGCATCGTGCAACAGTGCCTAATCCAGCCTTTAGCCAGGGGAAGGGATCACCACAGTTGGCTTGGCTTCCTCAGGACTGTCCCCTGGGCTGAGGCGGGGGCCAACCTTCTGTAACTGTAAGGCAAAAGGAGAGGGGTAGAAATGCAGACCCTTTTTGGTGAAGGAGTAAGATATTAGGAAGATAGCCAACATTTTAGTTAAAGTTTTGTTATAATTAAACTGGGCAATATGTTACCTCAGAGAGTATATGTGAGGTCAAAAGACACAAGGGTGGGAAAGCTTTCTGTAAACTATGAAATAGTACGGAATAATTAAGTTCGTTTGCGTCAGACTATTCCCAGAATTATTCTACTACTTTATTTTGCTAAAGAGTTGCCTGTGGTCTGGTAGTCTGTTATGATGTTTCTTAAATTGTTCTTCAAAGCCTTAAGATAGAATTGGAGATGATCAAAAATGGCTGCCCTCAGTATGTCTTCCTTCTCCAGTAGATTCACACGCCCTTCTCTCGCTATGCAGTGCTATTGTTTTCCTTCTTTCTTCTTATGCCCACAAGCCCCTGCACATGAAACACGGTATCATTTTGAGACTACACATGTATGAAAAGGAAATGTTCATTAACAAAGATCTGCTGAACTCTTCTGAGGTAGCCATTTGCCCGTTGATAGAAACCAATGCATAAGAAAGTGTCTTTAGGTCAGCTGTTGGTAGAGTTGAAATGATCATTTTACAGTTCTACGGGGTGGTAGGTTCTGTTGAGAACATATAATAAATGTCATCCCTGACCTAGAATATTGGAATTAGCAGGTGCAATTATAGGTTCAACACACACATATTGTACTTGCCTTTAAATGTGTAATTGTGTCATTTCACCTGAGCCATAAATTCGTAGTAAAAACAATGTGGTTTTTACAAAGATTATTTTATTCCATTTTACATTTCCATTTCTCCACTTAGTAAGAAGATAAACTTTAAAAGCTGAAATGACATAGAATAAAATTACAGTGAACCAGAGTGTGGGGTGGAAGTTCAGGTTGGGGATAATTCATCGGGGTGAAGAGTATGGCTCTTGTATTTTTCTTGTATCATATTCTTTAACTCTTTATCACTCAGCAGAAAGTATTGGCATGACTCCTTAATAGAAAATTCCTTGCATTATGTTGACGGTAAAGTGTGAGTAAAAGATTTTAGGTTGTGGTACTCTGACTTCTATTGTCAAAAGCTATCAGTACTGGGTACCTGCCTGGTATTAAAGGGTTACATCTTTGTGATTTTAAACATATGTCCTTTCATCATATGTGGTTTGAGGAGCAGGCACATGGCTGTATTGTGTGCCACCACTTAGTTTTCAGTCACTTGCTCATTCAACAGTGTGCCTCACATGTGACAGGCCCTATGCTAGTGGGGGAATAGCGTTTTAAATAAAATAAATATGATGTTTCACTTTAGGGAGCATATCCCTTAGCAAGGAAGATCATCATTAAACTAATAATCAGGTCTGCCTCTAACATTTGTGGTGTTTGGGGCCAGAATACAAATGTAAACCACTTACTAAATATTTAAAGACCTAAAAGTGATCAATTAAGCCATGCCTTGGCTCGGTTTGTGCTCCCATTCAGAGCATCAAAGCTCATTCTCTGGGGATTACTACTGTGATCTGGAGGCTAAAAGGCCCTCGGTCTTTTCAGGTGTTCCTGAGTGGCAACTAAGAAGCAACTAAGAACCAAATAAGCTTTCACTTATTCTTCTCTCTGTATTTTTTTTCTATTATTTTTTCTGTTATTTTTTCCTCTATCTGTTTCTTTAATGACCATGCTAAATGCCACTAAGAAAGAAAACAGAGGGCTGGGAGGCAGTGTGTATGGGGACTAGTTTAGAAGTGTAGTGATGGACTGTGGGTATCAGGCAAGGCTTCCTGAAGGAAGCGATATTTCAGCTGAGATGGGGGTAGAGGCTGCGATTGATGCCCAGACATCTAAGCAACATCCTCAACTTGACTATCAAGTTAAAGAGATTACAAGGGAGGATTTTACAAAACGTAATCTTTATGTTTAGTTTCTTTTTATAAAAGTGATAACCTGTTCATAATACAAATAATCAAGTAATATAGAATTACTAAGGTAAATAAATGTAAGTATTTCCTATATGGTAAAAAGTATGATTATTTCCGGTAAGTCCATCTCTCAGAGTAAACTTGAAATGTACAAGATGATTTCATTTTTCTTTAGATTTTATTTCTCATATATCAATTTTTCTACTTTGTATATAGAACAATCACCTATTATTTTATAATCTTTTATTCCTCCAAGGCCATCGTTTGCACCTCTTTGCCATCTTCATAGTAACTGCCAGTTGATTAATCATCTGAGTTTCACCTCCCAGCAAGGGGGTCTGCAGAGGACTCCGTGTGTCGCTGTGTATTCCTTCCTATCAGGTAGATAAAATGTGGGTAATTAGTTGGACTTAAAGCTAAGAACCATATAGGTCTTGTGTCATTCTGCGTGGACCTGACTACTTCTAGGCCACGTGTAAAATCTAATAGGTTGGAAAATGATTGCAGCTCCGTTATGGTTCTCATCCCTGAATGGTCTCCTTCTGCTGGGGACCCTGTCTTCTTTCCCAACATATGTGTATCTGTGAGCACAGTCCACGCAGCTCTGCCAGTATGGTCCACACCGGTTGGTGGATTCTCTCTTGTTTTATTAGCTCTTGTTGCCTGTGTTGACCCCAGGACTGAATTTAGAGGGTTCAATTTCTGGCTCATTTACAGACTACTTCACATCGCAGCGTCCTTGAAACACGAGGTATTAGCCTTTGCTCTGTCCTCCCCTCAGGGTCTCTGTGAAATTACACTGAGAGAGTGTGTGTGGATGAGTTTTATAAATTTTAAAGTTTGTACCTGCAATTCTAGGATAAGCTTTCATTTAACTGAGAAATCCCTGCTTCTCTCTTGTTATTATTATTATTTTTTTCTATCTGTTTCTTTAATGACCACTTCCAGTATACCATTCCCTAAGAAGCATGTTCTGAACCAAATAAGACAGCAGATATTCATGCCACCAACATAGCTATACTCTATGTAGCAAAATTGTATGCATAATTTCATAGATAAGTTCTTTTTTTATTATATAGCCTAAAATTTATAAGTAAATTTTAGGTGAGATGAAAAGAACCCACATTTTTAATCAGTAGGCAGCTAATTTTTTTTTTTTTATGGTTGATATAGAATTATGGTCTATTATCTATAGTTTGCTGCAAATAATGCCTAGGAAAGGTTTTAGATGATTCATTAGGTGGTAATTTAGGTCCATGCATATTATTATTGTTAATTAATGATAATAAAAACAATTCAAATGTCAGAATAGGGTGAAATGACACCAAGTTTGATGGGTCTTCTTGAAAAGCTTTCATGTACCCCATAGATTTGAAGTTTTTGTTTGAGTGATTTTGTTGACCACTTAGTTAATCTCTGAAGCTGAAGCCAAGATGAGTTATCACTCATTTAATGTGTGGCTGTTTGTTCCCCCACCCTCCAATTGTAAATTATACAATCTCAACTTCTACAGCCAGCATTTAATATATCTGGCTTTATTGCTTTCCATTTTATGAAAATTAATTACAGTTCACATTCTGACACTGAAATTAAAGAGTAAGCACTAAATCTTGTACACAACAATAGGAAATTAAGAGTGCATTTTTTATTATCAGAATAATGAAGATCAGGGATGCTCGTTTTTTTTTCTCTCTTAAAGCACTCGGAGTGAGATAAAACCAGATTTAAACATGACATTTTCCCTCCATAACTTGTGCCATTGCAACATGAAAGCCAGAATGGAATCCTGATATTTTAATAAGAAACTCCAACTCTCTGTGTTTTATGTAGAAGGAAATTGTTTAGTGATAATATCTTGGATTAGAGAACTCAATTCCTACAGGATCTTTTACCAGGGAAGCAGAACATTTAGGAGGAGGTGAGGCAGACTAGTCTCTACACAAGTATAGACCAATTTCAGTGGATTCAATGAATGTCTAAAAAAGAAAAAACTGATTTTGTAAAGGTGAATGTAAGGACTAATGAAAAGAACTTGAAATGTACATGTGGTATACTGCACACATGTGCTTCTTATGCTAACCTACCTTTGAAACCACAGGATTTTGAAGAGCAGAAACCATATATAATATCCAAATTTATAAGCACCTCACAGTTTGCAAATGCAAAGGTATAATGCTTATGTTCTCCCTTCTCCAAATTTATATGTGAAAATCCTATCCCCCAATGTGACCTCCAAGTTTTGTGTATTGAAAACAACCCTCCAATTAATATGTTGATGGAATTTGAAGGGTGGGGGCTTTGAGAGGTAATTAGGATTAGATAAGGTCATTAGGGTGGGTTACCCATGATATGACTGGTAGCTTTAGAAGAAAAAGAAAGTACATTGGATACTTTTTTTTTTACTCACCCCTACTATGAAACTAATTTAGGGCTTTCACACGAACGCTTTTAGTTTTATAGGGAGTTTTGTACTACCAGTGTACTGAGGAAAATATTTGAGCTTATATTATAGATGGTTCTGCATCATATTCTGACCCATGTCAGAGGTTGATGATCATATTATGTTTGATATAGATGGCCCAGAAGGATGCTATCATAATGTAAAATCTTTCCAGTGGGCAAAATTTTAGACACTCCATTTCATAGTTTTCTTTGCTTGTAAGAAAAGGTACCTGGGCAGCCATTGTGGGAAGGTCATGCCTGCTGGCAGGGCCGCCATTGTGGGAAGGTCATGGTGCTATTCAGGGTCCTAGTGCAGGGCTTGCTCTGACATGCCTGATGAGCTTGGGCAAACACTCTTGGGGTAAACTAAGAGGATCCTGCACCCCTAGAAATTGGTGTCCGGGGTACTGTGAGACACACCTTCTAACAATTCTGGCAAGAACTTTAAGCCCATTACCCTGTGGGGACTGAATGCTGCCGATAACTCAGGCAGTGACTGTGGACAACTAAGTCAGGAAGACCCTATGTCCTTAGCAACTAAAGAGTGGTTTGTAGGGGTGTGTGCTTGGTTTTCTAATACCTCTGCGCCACCTTGTGGCCAGGAAATATATTGCAATATATATGTATGTATATATGTGTATATATATATATATTTTTTTTTTCATTATTTTTTTTAATGTTTGCTCCCTTTCCCAATTTTTTTTAGGTTTTTTTGGGGAGGTTTGTTTGTTTTGTTATAGTCTTACTCTTCATTTTTACTCTCTTCAATAGCAAGGAGTCCTCCATTCTGTTATGGTGTTGCAGGAAAACAAAACCCAATGGAGAGAAAGAGCACCCAAACACATGTTTATAAGAGGAGGGGATTTATTCACCAGCTGGGAGCTTACTGCATAGAAGAATTCCAAATGATCATGTTCCCCAACTGCCTTGGTCTTTCCCTTTTTATTGATAGTCAAAAAAGTTCCACCCCACAGGTACCCTTCTCATTGGCCAGTTTGAATCAAGCGGAAGATGCTATTCCCACCCCCACAGAACTACAGGATTTCACAGAACTTGGAAATTTCCAAGTTTCAGGAAGTTAAGTTTACAGATTCCCGAAAGCTGAGTCACTGTGGAGAGGACCCTATATGTGTATCCTTGTGGTCTCCTTGAGAAGACCTGTTCTTCTAGACTATCCTCTCTCCATGGTATTTGAGAGCCCTTTTTGTTCTCTCCTTCTTTATTTTTCACCTTTTTTCACTCTCTTGGTTGAGATTTTTCTACATAGATCATCTTTCTCACATGAATTTGTCATGCAGCAGCTCTTTATCTTATATAATTGTATTTTAATTTTTCTTTATCTACTTCTATTTCTTTCATTGCTCTGAGTGCCAGGGGCTCATGGCAATGATCTGGCTTGAGGAGGTCATGAGATCTTGGTTCATGGTGTCCTTCTAGCTTTGGCCTTTGCAGATTTAGTATATTCTTAAACTTGAAGAAATAACAAAAAGGCCAGAGAAGTTGAAATTATTGGGTATGGATGCAGCAGTATCAGATGTCCAGGAGTGTTACTGGATATTTAGCCAATAACTAGTGCTAGCAGAGGCATCTGAACCAGACTTTTTATGTTTTGAATTTGGCTGAATGTGCAACTCAACTGCTTTTCTTACTACATGTCTGTCATTTTACTAGTCTGTTACTTGGGCTTTCCTCTCAGCTCGGTGAGCTTCTCAATGTTCCTCCAATAGTTATTTTTCTACTTCTGATGGACAATTTAGCAACTTTTTTGCAGCATAAATTTTGGTACAGCTAGTAACTTATCCTCTACAGATCGTTTTTTATTTCTAAAATGAAAAGCATGAAGCAGACATTTTAAGATTTCTTCAAATTTAAATTTATGTGTAAAAAATATTTAATGTATGAAAGCACATGTTTTGGGTTTTTTAAATAAACTAACTCAATGATCCTAATCTATCTTTAATATTACATCCATAAAAAAGAGCCTGATGGATTTTTAAAAGTTAATATTGTAAGTTTAGAAATATTGTACAATAGTCTAAACATTCAATTTTTAAGTTATTTACTTATATTATAAAATGAATCACATAGGCCTGTTGTGCAAGCCAATGTTTGCATGTGTGTGCATTCATTTGTTAAATTTATTTTCTCATAGTCAATATTTCAATTGACAAATGAATAATACCTATCACAATTCTGTGTGGAAATGACCTTTAAGGCTTAGTTTTTTCCAAAAAGGTTACATTTATGTATTTCCATTCTTGGTAGGTTATTGTGTTAATCTATTTATATATTACCAAGACTTAGAGGTACATTTTCTGAAACTGATAGCATGTGACTAATTCTTCAAAATATAATATATCCAGAAAGCTCTATTCTGTAAGTATTTGATAAGCACTTTCTTGTTCCAGTCAGGAAGAAGAGATTCAAACAAGAAAATTAAGAGAGTTATTTGTACTATCCTAACATAAATAACTTCTTTTGAAACTTAAATTATATATGGAAAAAAAATGTTTTGCACAAGTGGCACAAACTAATTGCTTTTGCTCTTAATTTTTCTTGTGAATTGCCTTGAGTATTTTAAGTTATTGCTAAATGTTTAATGAATGAAGTTTTTTCCATAATTGATTTTTAAAAATATTGACTGCTCTGAGATCTTTTCTTTTATATTAGGGTGATTAAACATAATAATAATAATAAGTCTGAATAAAGACGTCTATGAGCAAAATATTGCTAAATGCAAGCAGCTTTATTTAGAAATGTTGATTAAAACAAAAACAGCCTTCTGTCTTTTCAAAATACAAAGGGGCGAAATGAAGCATTTGACAACTGCAAATAAAACAAAAACAACAAAAAGCCTCTACTAGATAATTTTCTCAAAGAAATATAATATCTACAAGTAACATCTCTTTTTTCTTAATTCTTAACTGCTGAAAATATGATCTCTGTGAAGCCTAATATCATATTAATTATAAAAAATGCAAACATAGCCAACAGGAAAAAAGGGATGCCTGGTCTTGAAGTTCTATCAATACTTTAGGCATGTAAAGTAGAAGAATTTAAAGATGGATTAAATCATCTTTAAGAATAAAGATTGCTTTTAATCTATTTATAGATACATGTCTGTACATGTATGTATAAGATTGCGGAGAGCTGGCTGTGAGGCGGCAGGGAACGTTCAGGGAATGAACCCCCAACTGCTTCTCCTCCATTCCCGAAACAGCCATATTCCTTTCTTCATGCTCCCTCTGCCAGAAGTCATGTAGCTTTTTCTTTGTCCAGTTAACTATACAGAGACGCTTGTGATCTTTGCCTTCCTACTTGTCATATGTTAATGAAGTTGAGTAGAAACTACTCAGTCACATAGTTCTTCCTTTGTTTTGTCAACTATGCTGAGCTCCTCTTGATCTTGCCCCTCTTACTTCTTGTCATATGTTAATGAAGTTGAGTAGAAACCATTAACGTGATCATTTGTCTTTATTCAAGTCATTTACAGTTTCTAATCATATTGTAAGACCAAAATTATGTCTTTTGTTTATGCTATTTCCCCGTATTGTCTATGCTACTTCCCCCTGGATAACCCTGTACAGATACTATAAAATAAAGCTGATTTTGTGCTTTGGTGCTGGCTGCAGCCATCAGCTCAGTCAGACCTCCTGATCCTATCTTCTGTGTCTGTGTCATCTCCTATGCTATATTTTCCTCATTCCCCACCAATTCCACTCTGATTCACTCTCCTTCACCACACTAGTTCACTACATATGATGTGTGTATAACAAAATTAAAAAATCAGTATATTAGTAGATTCATAGTTTTTAGACCTATCATTTTGAGTAGTGAAAATAACAGACATTGGGCTGAAGATTTTATTTAAATTTTATTTATCTATTGGAAACATAAAAAGCCCTGAATTGTTACCCATTTTAAGTGTATAATTATCTTTTCTACCACACAAGTCTGCTTGAGACTCATGTGTATTAACAGAATGAGTTTTTGGTACATGTCTTATTAAATAAGCATTGTTCTTAGGAGTGAAATTAAAATCAGACTTTCAACCAAAGAACACAAATTTTTACAAGTTCCAAATATTCTAATTTTTCCTTAAGTTACATAGATTTGATATCATCTTATATGGAAACAGAATCAAGATTTTATTCATTTAAATGTATCAGTATATGGGCACTAGTTTTAGTATAATATATAGTAAATATATAAAGATATGTCATATATTTAATTACATATATTAAAAATATGATGTTTTGATACCCTTTTGTTCTCTCACACATGCACACACATACACACTGCCACTGTTCATTAATTATGGCTACCAAATAGGGTCGTCATCTTGATGCTGAAGTATATGCTTTTTATCCAGTTATGAAATTGCATTTTATTTTCCCATGCATCTGCTTCTGTTCTGTATTATATTATTCATTTAGACTTTACTTTTTCTATAATTAAACTTTGTGCTTTACTGAAGATTTTCAGCTCTCGAATAAAGAAACAGTGAGTGAAACACTTTTTCTACAAGACAAAAAGAGGCACTTGTGATTCTGAGACAATTCTTTTAGTTACACATGTGATTTCCTGCATTTAATATTGAAATAACTTTCATTCACAAGTCTGCTCGAGAAAGTTTTCTCTTCCCCAATTTCAGGGAATTCATATTCATCCTTAGAGCAAGGCATAGTTTCTTTCCAAGAACCTCAAATTTAGAATGATTAAAAGTTTCAGATCATTTAATCACTCTAGCCCCACACACTTTAGAAATGTCTCATTAAAAAAAAAAATACACATAGAGAATTTATAACTTCTGTAAGTGAATTTAAAACACTTGTTTACTGAGCCTAGAAAGGGCATTGTTAGAATTAGCCAGAGCATTCCACCAATTGTTTGTTGTTTTTTTTTTTAATCCAGTGTTAAAAAGAAGACATTAGCTTATTCAAGTATCAGTCTTCAAACCAAAATAGAAAGAAATATACAAGGTACAGTAGTGGGTAGTTTGTTTGTTTTTAGTACATGGAGCAAATATATTAGAATTCTACTAAATGTAGGGGAAAATGTAATTAGCAAAGGAACTGACTTTCGTACTACAAACTTGTCATGTGTCAAAGTGGCCTACAAAGCTCTGCATCTCTCAAGGAGGGGAAATTCTCCAATGTCCATTGAAGATATGGCCATGAAAACCAATGATAAATGAAATTTCTTTCAAAATCAGAATCACAACTTAATCAAAGACTCATCTATGTCAGGGATTTTTCATAATATCTGCCTCATATGTTATCTTTCTATGCACCAGTGACTTTACATATTTCCCTTTCTTTCATTTTCCAAATGTACAACTTTAGTGTGCTTTTCTTCTCATGACCTGCATATTGGGTTTGAAGATAATGAAATATATCTTGCCTTTTTATTTCTTACGACTCCATACCACCAGGGAACACATTCATATCTGAAAGAGGAGATTTTGTATGTATGACATCAGGATTTTTCTATATCCAGATTGGGATGTTGCTCTTTGTAGAATTTGAAGGTTGTAAATATTAAAAAAAAAAAAAAAATCAAAGGAATAATGAAAACAAGCAACTATGAAAAAAGCCTGATAACCACTCATAGAAAAGAGTGTTCATCCTTTATTTGAGTAGACAAAAGTAAATCACATTTTTAAATATCCATCGAAGTTAGTTATAGGCACAAGACAAAGCTCTAGCCATGTGATATGGATCATTTCCGGACCACAGCTTTTAAATTGACTACAAATTCTCCATAGAAGAAACACACTACGGAAGGAGCCTTGTCTACTAATTTTTTTTCTAGGTTTCTCTTCAGTGATTACACATGTTCACTTACTCCCCTTTGCCCATTAAATAAATTTCTGATTCAGGGCAGTGCTTGTGGCTCAAAGGAGTAGGGCGCTGGCCCCATAGGCTGGAGGTGGTGGGTTCAAACCCAGCCCCGGCCAAAAACTGCAAAAAAAAAAAAAAAAAAAAGTTCTGATTCATTACCTTGGCATTAATAATCTCCCATAACATGTCCTCTACTGGATTTTATTGTACTATAAATCTCCATCCTCCTACTTCAATAAATTTATCTTTTTGCTGCCCCTAAATATATAGTTCTGCATGCATTCCCATCTTCATCCATCTGGCTATATTCTTGCCCTGAATATGTGTGTTATTTCTTTGTTCTCTAGTTACTCTAAGTTTTGTTTAAGAGCCTTGTTTAAGTCCTTCCTCATTGGTAAAGCTTTTCTTTAACCATCTCAACCCCAAATGAAATGTGCTGCCTCTAAATTCAAGAAATGCTAAATTCTATGACATTTGTTAAACAAAAGCAATTAACAAAGGGGCACAAGGAAATTCTGAGAGGTGCTGGATATATTTTTAGCCTTGGTTGTGGTGATGGTATCAGAGGTATTTGCATACATTTAAGCTCATCAAATTGTATGCATTAAGTATGTGCAGTTTTTGTATATCAATTATACCACAATAAAGTTGTTAAACAAAGAATCTATTATGTCAAATACCTTTATATTACTTTATCCTTTGTTTCTACTTGATAAATAATCTATAGTAAAGTAACTTTTAAAAATATATTTAGCATTTAATATTTCAAATAAAACTTTATAATTGATAAATGATTTTATGTCATCTTAGAGTTCTGGTGTCTTAATTTATAGTATATGGAAAAATGAATATTTTGTGTCTCTTTATTTTAACTCTTATTGGAGATATATATATATACTGGTATATTGAAGAAAATTTTATACTTTTTTTCAGGAGAAATTTTGATTACCATGGAATAAAATGTGCTCTAGACCAGCAGTTCTCAACCTGTGGGTTGCGACCCCTTTTGGGATCTCCTGCATATCTGATATTTACATTACAATTCATAACAGTAGCAAAATTACAGTTATGAAGTACCAACAAAAATAATTTTATGGTTGGGGGTCACCACAACATGAGGAACTGTATTAAACGGTTGCAGCATTAGGAAGGTTGAGAACCACTGCTAGACTAGTTCATTAAATTGGAGGTTTACTGTAGAACTTACTTTCATTGAAGTTTGAAGTCTTTATTTTAATTAATGAAATATAGCATTTGTTTCAAAAGTTGGAGACCAAATTTCTTCCTTCAATCATTTTTTTTAAAGAGACAGAATCTTGCTGTGTACCCAGGCTGGAGTGCAGTGGTGCAATCATAGCTCACTACAACCCTGAACTCCCCAAATCAAGAAATCCTTCTGCCTTAGTTTCTTTTAGTTTCTTGAGTAGGTGGGAGTACCAGCATGTGCCACCACTCCTGTACTATATATATATGTATATATATATATATATTTTTTTTTTTTTTGGCAAAACAGGGTCTTACTATGTTACTCAGGCAGGTTTCAAATTCTTGGGCTCAAGCAATCTTCATAATTTGACCTCCCAAAGCACTGGAATTGTAGGTATGAGCCACTGCTCCTGGCCACATGTAAGTTGTTCTGGGAAAAACATACCCACCTGTCCTTCATGTTCTTCATAAAAATTGAGTGAAAATAATAATGGAAAGACAAAGCAGATTTAAGATTTATTAGTGGAGGAGACAGACCTAGATGGTGGAGTAGAAGCAGCTCCCTACTAGCCCACTCTCATCAAGGCAAGGGGAAAAAAAAAGCCTACCATCTCCAGCACAAGGAATCTACCTTGGAGTCATCACTCTGGGGGCACAAAGAGACAGAGCTGGCAAGGAGGTCAGGAGCTGAGGAAAGCTGGCACTGAAAGTGAGTACATGGGAACAGGTGGGGACCAGTCGGCCAGCCCTCCCACAGAAGATTGGAAATGGGAAGGGACTGTCCTGCAGGTTTCCGATTATGGGCTGGACTGCACATTGGAACTGCCTTAAGGTCTTAGATGAGTGAGTGGACTTGGTGTCTAGTAGCCAGGTTTGAACACTTGGTGGGATGGATCGCCCATAGGGTCGGCTGCTAGCTGGGCTGCCATTGTGGGAAGGTCATGGCTGCTATACATATGCAATATACATATATGTATAATATATATAATATGCATATAATATATAATATGCTTATAATATATAAAATTTCTATTATTTTTGTTGCCTTTCTCAATTTTTTAAAGTTTTTTTTCTTTTCTACTTTTTATTGTTGAGGTTGTTGCTGCTTTCGTTTTGGGGTTCTCTGGTTGCTTGTGTTCTTCATTTTTACTTCAATAGCAAGGACTGGTGTTATGGTTTTTTAGCTCCACAGTGCCACCTGGTGTCCAGGCAATATATTCCAATATATACATATATTTAGTTATACATATATGTATATATTTCTATTGTTTTTGCTCCCTTTCCCAATTTTTTGCTTTATGTTTCTTTTCTTTCCATTTTTTTGTTGAATTTGTTTTTTTTTTATTATGTTTGTTTTATTTTTGTTTGGTTGGTTGTATACTTAACCTTTATTTTTATTTTCTTCAGCCCCTTTTATTCTTTCTTCTTTATTTCTTTCCTTTTTTCAATCTCTCGGTTGAGATTTTTCTACTTTGATCAACTTTCCCACATGAATTTCTTATACAAGAACTAAGATATCCTTTTCCCCCTTTCTTTATCTAATATAATTGTATTTTAAATTTTCTTTATCTATTTTTATTTCTTTCTTTTCTCAGAGTGCTGGGGAGTCATGGCAGTGATCTGGCTCAAGGAGGACATGAGCTCATGGTGCATCTAGCTTTGGCCTTTGGAGAGTCAGAATTGGCAGGTCCCCACTGCAGCATACTGCTGAAGTTTTATTTCTTATCTTTTCTTTTTTCCCCCCTCTTTTTCTTCCTATAGTTGGCAGAGGCGGCATCTTGCTTTTGTCCAGACTAGTAAGGAGCTCTGGATTTCAAAGGACCTGCCAAAAGGCAAATGGAAATTAGAAGAAAGGAGGGCATGCAATCTTATTTTCAGATACAAGTGGATTTAAAGTAACTAATGTTAAGAAAGACTAATGTTACCTTCATACTGGTAAAGGTAACAATACACAAGAGGACAATTCAATTCTAAATATCTATGCACCTGACTTAAATGCTCCCAGATTTATGAAACAGACCTTGATTGGTCTGAGGAATATGATATTCTATAACAACATAATAGCCAGGGACTTCCACATCCCTCTGACAGAACTGGACAGATCCTCTAAGTAGAAACTGAACAAAGATATAAGGGACTTAAATGTGACCCAAGAACAGACAGGGTTAATAGACATATACAGAACGCACTATCTCAGAGCTAAGGAATGTATGTTTTTCTTGTCAGCCCATGGAACACACTCCAAAATAGATAATATCCTAGGATGTAAATGAAAACTTGACAAAATTTAAAACATTGAAATTATACTTTGTATCTTCTCAGACCACAAGGCAATAAAGATGGAACTTAGCTCCAACCAAAATGTTCATCTCCCCACAAAGGCAAGAAAATTAAACAACCTTATGCTGAATGACAATTGGGTCAAGGAAGAGATAAAGGAGAAAATTATTAAATTCATTGAATGTAATCACCATGAAGCTACAAGTTACCAAAACCTATGGGATACTGTAAAGGCAGTCTTAAGAGGGAAATTTATTGCATTAGATGCCTATGTCCAAAAAACAGAAAGAGGGAACATCAGCAACCTAATGAATCATCTTAAGGAAATGGAAAAGGCAGAACAATCTAATCTAATCCCAGACCTAGAAGAAGAAAAGAAATAACCAAAATTAAATCAGAAATTTTTTGTTAATTATTTTTTTGTGGCACCTACCACAATTCCCGACTATTTTTAGAGATGGGGTCTCTCCTAGCTCAGGCTGAGCCATTGTGTCCAGCTATATAAGTCACATTTTAAATCCATGTACCTGTCAAAGGCCACTTAGGTTGTTTCCAAACTTTGGCTATTATAAATAATGTTACCATGTGTATGGGGGTGCTAATATCTCATTGAGAGCTCAATTTCAATTCTTTTGAATGAATGCCCAGAAGTGGAGCTTCTGGATCCTATGACAGTTCTATTTTTACTTTTTTGAGGACTCTCCATACTGTTTCCATAGCAGCTGTAACATTTTGCATTCCCACCAACAGGGTACAAGCCTCCAATATTTCCACAAACTCACCAATGCTTTTGGTCTTTTGCTGTTTGATAATAGACATCCTAACAGGTACAATATAATCTCATTGTGGCTTTGGTTTGCATTTCCCTGATGACTAGTGAACATCTTATCATATACTTAGTGGACATTTGTACATCATCTATGGAGAAGTGACATTATTGTAAATGAAATAAGCAAGTCACAGAAGGACAAATATTATATTATTCTACTTAAATGAGGTATCTAAAATAGATATGTGAAAACAAGGGATAGAATTTTGGTAGTAGGGGCTGAGAGGAAAGGGAAATGGGGAAATGCTCTTCACTGTGCATAAAATTTCAGTTATGCCAGATGAATAATAACTTCTGTATAACATTGAAATTGTCTGTATAACGCTGTTCCCATAGTTATAAATACTGTATTGAACATTTAAAAATGTGTTAAGAATATATCTTATGTTAAGTGTTCTTATCACAGTGAAATTTTTAAAAACATATATAAAGCATTCTGATTTTTTTTCTGATTCTGTGATTAAATACAGGCACAATATTGTAAGGGCAATATGATTGTCCCAAAGATTGTGGATGTGGTACACAAAAAGATGCTTATAAACAGAGCTGGGTGCAGTGGTGTATGCCTGTAGTCTCTGGTATCTGGGAGACTAAGGCAGGAGGATTGCTTGAGCCCAGGAATTCAAGGCAGTAGTTAGCCGTGAATGTGCTTGTGAATAGCCACTGCACTTAGCCTGGGTAACATAGTGAGATGAGACCTCATCACTAAAACAAAACAAAACAAAACAAAAAATACAGTCAAATAATATAAGGGCTATTTGATAATAAAGTGTATGAAAAATGTGTTTTTAGATGGTTGTACATAGTAGGAGAAAATGCAGCATGCAGCCTTGAACTACTCTACCCTAGTGTAGTTCAAGGAGACATTTAATTGCAAACAATACTGCTCTTTTATAGTGAGGGTTTTGTCAGGCATGAAAATAGTTAGTGTTCAACACTCTCAGTGGAATATTTATTCTTCTGCTCTATCCCCCTCCAGCCTGACTAATTGAGATTATTTTATTATATTCACCTGTTAACATGTGCATATAAACTTTCCCACCAAAGACAATATTTATATTTGGGTTAAATTTGCTGTGGACTGAATTGTGTCTCCCCCCAAATTCATGTTGATGCTTAACCTCCAATATGATACATGTTGATGCTTAACCTCCAATATGATAGTATTTGGAGATTGGGCTTTTGACCAATAATTAAATTTAGATGAGGTTATACATGTGGGACATAACTCACTCCTTTCTTTCTCTGCCTCCTCTCCACAAGTGAAGACACAGTGAGAAGGCAGTCCTTTCCAAGGCAAGAAAAGAGCCCTCACCGAAAACCAACCCTGCTGGCACTTTGATCTTGAACTAGCCTCCAGAACTGTGGTAAAATGTATTTCTGTTGGTTAAGCCATCTAATCTATGGTATTTTGTTATGGCAGCCCGAGATGACTAAGACAAATTTTGAAAGTAGAATGGGAAGGACTAATGGATTGAATTTTGTGTATCATAAAAAGCAAAGACAATTTGGTACAATTTAATGGGATGATAGAAACTTATTGAGTGTTAGCAAAACCAAGAACTCTGTTTTCTCTATAAAGTGTGAGTTGTCTATTAAACATATGAGTAGATATGTGAAGTCAGTAATTAGATATGTGAATCTCATGGATGTCCTTATGTTTAAAAATATAAATTTTGGGATCATCAGAATAAAAGAGTACTTAACGCCTTAGGATTGTAGGAGTCAGTTTAGCGAGTGCCTGTAGATAGAAAAGAGATAAAGGTCAAAGACAAAGCTTTTAGACATTCCAGAATTTAGAGATGGGGAAGAAGAGAAGACAGAAAACGAGAGTAATAAGCAGTGACATTGAAGTAGGAGCAAAGCCATGAAACAAATAAAAATATTACAAGGAGAAATAATGATCGCTTGAGTCAAAATCTTCTCTGGGTTTGAGTAATTTAGAATGAGAGATGTCTGTTGTATTTAGCATGATGGAAACCTTTGATGACTTTCACAACCATCTAGTCTGCTTGGGACTTTTGGTATGAAAACTGGAATAGGTCCTACTAAACCAGGATGAATTGACCACTCTAGCTCTCAGTGGGAGGATGGGAAAGAAGTCTGATTGGAGTGAATTCACTATCTTATCCTGGTTGATTTTGAACTGTCAATAGGGCGGATATACCAAATGACATGCTCTCTTGACATGTAATTCTTTGTTCAGGAACTCAGAAAATTGATTTTGACTAGAGATATAGAGTTCAAAATTATCAGGTTTGAAGTGGTATCAAAGTCAGAGTGAATAAAATGGACACAGAATGATGTAGAATTATAAGAAGATGGGGATTTAATGAACTCTGTCACATTCCTATTTCAAATTCTAATTACTTTTCATTGCAAGCAGCAGGTGAAATGCTACAAGGTAGTGAATGGGAGATAATGGAAGGGCACATTTTCTGTTGCAATTTCTGCATAAGAGAATAAAGATAGAAAATTAAGCTAGACTAGATTTGAGTTGGAGAAATTCATGGGCATGAGTAAAACCTTTGACTTCATGGTTTTCTGAGAGGGATGATGGCCCTTTTAAGGAAGAGTAGGACTATCCAGCCTCCCTTTCATGAATGCGTGCATGTGTGTGTGTAGCTAGGTATACTTAGCAGTGTGTAATGGATTTTACCTGTTTTAACTATTGGGAACACTATATAGGTGGATCATTGTCTTCTTAATTACCAGGATGACAGAACACTATATTCAGCTCACAAGTGTGTTTGGCTCCAGTGTCTGCAGGTTTATCAGCTTGACTTTTATAAAAAAATAATAGAGAAAACTATGAAGAGGCGAGGAAAATAACTTTACATTTCAGTAGATCCACTAATTAAAGACAGGATGGTCAAACAGAAAGCCTAGCACCAAGGTGACATAGAGTTTGAGGACAAATTTTTTAAAATAATAAAAACACTTTAGATTTAATTGAGTATAAAAATACTTTATGTAACTGAAAAAAATACTTTTTCAAATGTTTAGTATTTATTGCAAAAGATAGAACTATAAATATCTAAAATGTAAAATATGTAGTTTAATGAATTATTATAAAGCAAATCACTTACATTATCATTGCTTGGGTCAAAATACAGAACATTGGCAGCACCACATATGCCCTCAGGAGCTTCTTACTGAACACAAATCTCTCCTCACAGTGTGGGGAGACAATTTTGCCAATAGTTACACATTTGGTATTAATATTTGCTTTTTAAATACATATTATCATAAATAATGATAATACATAATTTCAATAATGCAAATTATGTATTATTAAGGAATATAATTTAGTCAACAGTAGATTTTTTTTTTTTTTTTTTGCAGTTTTTGGCTGGGGCTGGGTTTGAACCTGCCACCTCCAGTATATGGGGCTGGCGTCCTACTCCTTTGAGCCACAGGCACCGCCCTCTTTTTCTTTTTTTTGAGGTAGGGTCTTGATATATTGATGAAGATTTATAATGTAACTGTAGCTGATTTATTTGTATTCCTGTATCATGTTCCATTGCATATTTTGTTCCTGTATAGCCTTTTGCATAACGAAGTCAGACATGTTGAATAGTTTTGGTCATTTGAATATCCTTCATAAAATTTATGCTCAAAAATTTTGCCCATTTTGTAAAAATTGAATTGTCTCTCTCTTATTAATTTGTACAAGTGCTATATATAGAAATGGAATCTATAATTAAAGGTGTTCTCACACAGAAACTACAAGCACATATAGCTGCAGATAAAGACAGAACTAATATCAGTGTTATGCAAACACTTACAGACAAAATAGACCACATTCCAACTTGCTTTATGAGGCAGGAATTACTTTGACACCAAAGTACCTAAAAGCAACTTTACAATAAAGGAAAATTTGAGGCCATCTTTTATGTAAATAAGAGACAAAAATCTTCTGTAATGTATTAAATAATCAAATTCATTATTGTTATAAAAGCTGTTATGTCATCATTAAATTAAGTCTAGTCATAAGATGCAACATTAGCATTTGTATATCAATCAGTATCATTCACTACATTAATAAAGAATGTAAATCACATGGTTATTATAAGAGGTACAGGAAAAAAATGATTGAATTCCTACAAAAGTAGGAATAGAAAAACTTCCTAACTGATATTTGTAGAACATTCTAACTAATGCAACAAAATGCACATTATTTTCAAATGTATGTGGAACTTTCATCAATATAGACTATAGACTGGACCATTTAATAAGTCTCCATAAATTTCAAAGGATTGAAATGATACAGAGTATATTCTTTGACCAAAATAAAGTTGAATTAGAATTCAATAACAATAAGATGTCTGTAAAGTCCTGAAATATATGGCAAACAACCCATTTCTAAATAATGCCTTAATGAAAGAAGTAATTATCAAAGACTACAACAAGCATTTAAAAATGAATTGATGGTGGCTCATTCCTGTAATCCTACCTGAGTTTATAGGTTCGAGACCAGCCTGCGCAAGAGCGAGACTCTGTCTCTAAAAATTGTGATGAGTGACTGTCTTTCCAACTACTCATGAGGCTGAGGCAAGAGAATCTCTTGAACCCAGGAGTTTGAGGTTGCTGTGAGCTATGACACTAGTGCACTCTACCCAGGGCAACAAATTGAGACTCTTTAAAAAAAAAAAAAAAAAAAAAAAAAAAAATTGAAATGAGAAGCACAGCATATCAAAATTTATAGGATGCTGCTAAAGATATAATATAATATGATATAATATAATGTAATATTACATATATATGCACATAATCTATGATCTTCCACCTGAAGAAACTTTAAAAAAAGAAAAATTAAGAAAATAAAAAGTAAAAGGAAAACTAAACCTAAAGTAAGTAAAATGAAAAAAAAAGAACTAAGCTAAAAGTTGAAATTCAGGATGTAGACAACAGAAAAGAATAGAGAAATTTAATGAAACAGAAGACTGTATTAAAAAACAAATCAATAAAAATCTAATTTTATCAAGAAAAAATAGAAATGCACAAATGACTAATATCAGGAATTTAAAAGAAGATATAACTGCAGAACTTATAAGCATTAAAAAGAATATAAAAGAGAAATGATGAAAAAAACTTTGTCAATTAAAGCAGGCATGATTAAATAAAATTACGCATGTGCAGAAAAAAATACTTGAAAAAATTCAATGTCCACCTAGTTTGGCATTGTATTATAGAGAACTTACTTAATCTGATAAGGGACACCTTAAAAAAACTTAATGGTAAACACTGAGTAGTACTTTCTCCTTATAGCAGTGTTTCTCAACCTGTGGGCCTCGACCCCTTTGGGGGGCAAAACGACCCTTTCACAGGGGTTGCCTAAGACATCTTGCATATCAGAAATTTATATTACGATTCATAACAGTAGCAAAATTACAGTTACGAAGTAGCAACGAAAATAATTTTATGGTTGGGGTCACCACAACATGAGGAACTGTATTAAAGGGTCATGGCATTAGGAAGGTTGAGAACCACTGCCTCATAGGAAAGAAAAAAGTCAAAGATATCTGTTCTCATGACTTCTATTCAATATCAATTATATTTTCAAGATTACCTCCAAATTATGAAATATTTAGGGATAAATTTAACAAAATGTTGAAAGACCTGTACATTTATAACTAGAAAATATTGAGCAGAGAAATGAAGAACTAAAAAATTGTACTGATACATATCACTCATGGATCAGATGATTCAATATTGTTCAAATCAATTCTTCCAAAATTGGTTTACATATCCTAAGTTATATCAATCAAAATCCAAGCAGGCTTGTTTTTCCCTAGGAATTTACAAACTGATTCTAAATGTTTATATGGAAAATTAAAAGACACAGACTTGTCAAACCAATTTTTAAAAAGAACATATAGCTGAAATACTTATACTCTTCTCTAAACTTATTTTAAAACTGCAGAAATTAAGACAGTGTGATATTTATGTAAGGGGCAGATATACAGAATAAAAAGACAAAATGGAGAATCCAGAAATAGATTCACACGTATATATGTTCAATTAGTTTCTTCAAAAATACCAACATAATTCAACAGGAAAAAATAATATTTTTAACAAATGGTGCTGATACTCCCCATACTCTGGGATATACATATGAAAAAAAACAACAACAACTAAAGCTATAAATATCTAAAAGAAAATATATCAGAAACTTTGCAATCTGTTGCTAAGCAGATATTTCTATGCATAAAGCACTAATTTAATAAGAAAATAATCAATTGAATGTCATAAAATTAAAACATCTGTCCTTTTAAAGATGTAATTAACCACACGTTCTCTAGAAAAGCTAAAATTGTAAAGGCAGTCAATTCCAAATGTTGACAAGTGTGTGGAGAAAGTGAAACTTTCATGTATTACTCTTAAGAGTGCAAATTTGTCCAATGTTTCAGTGATTTCTGACATAATTAAACATACACTTAGCACCAAGTCCATTCTAAGGTAGAATGGAAAAAAAGAAAACATGTCCTCCTAAAGACTTGAATGTGCATAGTAACCTCACTCATAATAACTACAACTGGAAATCAGTCTAATGTTCATCAACAGATGACTGGATTAAAAAATGGCTAACATTTGGTAGTATATTGGGATACTACTTTGTAATAAAAATAAAAAGACTAATGATACACACAAGAACATGAATAAATATGCAGAACAAAAGAAGATAAACACAAAAGAATCCCTATAGTATGATTCTATATACATGAAATTACAAAAGAGGCAAAACCAATTAATTGTAACCAAAAGCAGATTGATGGTTGCCAGGGGCCAGGGTGGATAGAGAGGTTAACTGCACAGGGATGTGAGAGAACTTTTGGATGATGAAAACATCTTGATTGCGGTGGTGGCTACATGAGTGTTTAAGTTTGTGAAAACGCAGCAAACCGTGAACTTAAAAATAAAGCATTTTCTTATGGGTAGTGCCTGTGGCTCAAAGGAGTAGGGCACTGGCCCTGTATACCAAAGGTGGCAGGTTCAAACCCAGCCCTGGCCCCAAACTGAAAAATAGATAAATAAATAAGTAAAGCATTTTCTTATTGGTGAAATATGTAAAAGATAATGCAGAATAAAAACCATAAAATAGACATCCTGTGGAAATACCCTTATACATACACCCCAAAATAATACTTTACTAGTTCATGAGACATCACACTATACTCAGAAGAATGGCAAAAATTAAATAAAAACTTTATTTAACAATATCAAATGTTAGAGAGTATGTAGAACCTTATTTATGCACTTTGCTGAAGAATATATAGCTTGGGAATTCATCTTGGAAAACTCTTTGGCCATATTTACTAAGAATGGACATTTGTATAGCTACAACATATTTGAACTATATACCTAAGATAAATCCATCTGTTTTTCATCTGTGAACATGTACAATTATATTGACAGCTGCCTTATTTGTAATATCCCTCAAAGGAAGCAATTTAAATGTCACCTAGTAGCAGAACAGAAAAGTAATGAACAAACTATAAATACATAAAACAGTATGGATGAATCTCAAGAACATAATGTTGAGTAAAAGGAGCTAAAAAACAAACAGTATAAATCCATTTATAAGACAAAACTAAGCCATGATGATAGAAATCAGAATCATGGTTACTCGTGGTGGTGGTGTGGGTATGGGGGATGTTGGTAATTTTCTATTTTTTGTTCTAATTATTACCATGATGTGTTTATTTTAAAAAATTCATCAATTGGGCGGCACCTGTGGCTCAAAGGAGTAGGGCGCCGGCCCCATATGCCAGAGGTGGCAGGTTCAAACCCAGCCCTGGCCAAAAACTGCAAAAAATAAAATAAAATAAAATAAAATAATAAAATAAAAAATTATCAATTGTATAGCTGTGATTTATGCACTTTTATGTATATGTAATATTTAGAATGTATAAATTTTAAAATTAAGATCATGTTGTTCTTAAAACTATCTAATGACTTCTCACACCTCTAATCCAGTCCCAAATTTTTATCATGCTCTAAGCCTCTTATCCTTTCATTCCTTGATTTATTCCCCAAGCTTTAGCCATACTAGCTTCTCTCGTCCTTGAACAATGGATGAAGCAAGTTCCTTATACCTTTTTACTTCCCTCTGCCTAAAACACTGTTTTACAAAATCTTTAAGTAGCCTGCTTTTTATTGGCATTCAGGTCTATGATTGTTCTGAAATCTTTTTGGATTTCAGTTCATCCATCACTTTTATTAGAAACCTGAAATTTTTTTTTTTTTTTTTTTTTTACTTTGGAGTAATTCTCATATCTAAAATTACCTTATCTATTTCTTTCATGACTTAGTTTCTGGTTCTCCTAGTTAGAATACAACATCTATGACTGTAGCAACTTTGAGGGTCTTGCTCTCTGCTATATCCTCATTGACTAGAATCCTGCTAGACGGTAGAATGAATGATGTTCAGCAAGTAATTGGGACATGAATAAATTTATAGATAAATAAGTGAATTAGTAAGTTAGTAAATGTATTGCATAGAAATTAAAGGCTATTAAAGATAAAGAAAAAAGAAATTAAAGGCTATTGATTAAATACAAATGTTTTTTATGGAACTACATTAGGCAGGGGAAAGTGTTACTGAGTGGTATTTTTCTTCTGACCCTTAAATGACACAGATATAACCCAGGGAAAGGGCTCTAAGAATGATGATTTCAGCAGCTTGCATAAAACTTTTCTTTATCCATTTCAAATAATATACCCTAAAATTATTATTTCTTTACTGATGCTCAATATTCTGTTATCCTACAGTTTTATTACTGAGACTTCCAAGAGAAATCATTTTGCATAATGATTAAATGCTACATTAAAAACCTGAAGAGTTTGGACATGTATTTTTCTCAATATACTTAACATATATCCTAATCAAATTGTTCATAAACATAAACATGTATTTTAGCAGTAAAAGCAGCATATCATTTGATTTTTTTTGTTAACTTTGTAAAGAGTTCCAGGTACAGGTTGGAACTTAAGTGCTTTCTGATGATGATAATAATTTACTGAAATTTCTTATGTACTATAACATTTTTCTTATAAAATTTTCAGCACCTATGTTCTCTTTCATTACTTCTAAATTTTGCCACTTGTGACATTCCATTTTCCCAGTTTGAGCTATTATATGTTTTATAATTCATAACAATTTTTCAACTTTTAGCGTTACAATGAGGTAGTCTAATACTTACGTTCCCTCAACAGCTAGTATTATAATCAATAAATGGCAGATAACAGCAAACTGTATAAATGTTCATGAAAGATTACTCTTTCGTGTGGCTAAATGAATAAAAGCAATCTATTATGACTAAAATTAGGCCCCTTTCGCAGAATACACTCTAAATAGCTTATTATACTTCTAAGACAGAAATTCAATCATAGCAACCAAGGTATAGTCTTAGGAAGACACGTTTGGAGTAGAACTCATGTAAAATAAAACTGTAATTGTCTTAGTCTCATTCTAATCTGTATTAGTCAGAATTCTCCAGAGACAGAACCAATATATGGAGAGAGAGAGATGATATAGATATGAAAGAAAGGATTTACTAGGGGGAATGACTCATGCAATTATGCAGGCAGAAAAATTTCATAATAGGCTGTCTATAAACTGGAGACCTGGGGATGCTGCTGGTCTGGCTTAGTCCAACGGCCTCAGAATCATATAAGCTGATGGTGTAATTCTCAGTCTGAGGTCAAAGGCCTGAGAACCCATTGGGGTACTGGTAAGTCCTGGATTCAAAAGACTAGGAACCTGGAGCTGCCCAAGGGCAGGAAAAGAAAAGTGTAATTTAGCTCTAGTAGATAGATTGACATATTCACATTTTCTCTGTTTTGGTTTGCTCTGGGGTCCCAGTAAAGTGGATGGTGTCTGTGTTTACATTGCAGGTGGATCTTCACTGCTTAGTTCACTCAGACTCACATGCTAATATCCTCTGGAAACACCCTTATAGATATACCCTCAAATACTTCACTAGTCAAATTCCTTAATTCATTCAAATTAACATCTAAACTATCACATAATCTATGAATTGGAAATAATTACTTCTGAGATTGGTGTTCTGCATAACATCAAGAAATCAGTAGTTACTAAGAGTCTGCAGGGTTTTCCTAGCAATGTCTAAGAGAAAAGAAAACATTTGAGTGCTAAACACTTGTGCATACATCATTTCACTTGACTTTTACTATAACCCTAGATAATAAATATTTATCATAGTAATTGTGGTTACTTTGAAGTCTTTGCTAGCTTCCTCTCTGGAATTGATTCTATTAGTACATTTTAGCTGATTTTTCTTGCTTCTTTGTATGTTTAGTCGTTTTTCAAATAAAATTCCATGCACTGTCAAGGATTTCAGAGGTTCTTATATAATTTTCCTCTAAAGAATGTTATATCTTATTGATAGATCATTGCGATCTTATCAAGACTTAGTTTTAAGCCTTGTTAGAGTGGATCTATTTTAGTTTCATTTATATTCTTAAGGTATTTTCTTTAGTTCTAGGGCATGACCTTGTGGTATGTCAACTGAAAATCTAATATGTTCATGAATATCTTTCCCCTTTGGATGAGCTAGGACTGCAATGTCTTTCCAGAATTATGTGACCTCTGAAATCTCTGCCCACCTATGTGGCCTCCTGATGTTTTTTGCTTAGCCTCTCAGAATCTCACTAATGCATATGCTCTATTTAGGAACCGGCCAAGGACCTGAGGCAGAATTGATGCAGAGGTTTTTAGCACTATGCCTATACAGCTCTGTCATCTTTAGTTCTCTATTCTCCAAGTTCCAGCTGCCTGTCCAGCCTCCCAACTTTTTTCATTGCCTCTTCTACCCAGCAAGTCCACTGCTTTCCTTGGGCTCTATTAATCTGTGTTATGATTTGGAAAATACCTTCAGATGAATGACTAACCAACTTCCCCTTCTTCCAATTTATACCTCGTCTTACTTTGCTATTTGCTACCATAATCTCCCATGATACTTTCCATCACCTAGAGAGGCAAGCTCTGCAGAATTACATAATTAGTTCTTGGCCCATTTGCTGTGAGTTTTCCTGTCAATAAACCCAGATTTATACACAAGGGCTATATAATTATACATTCTAAGGTCCTTAAAACTTTCCTGGTCCCAGGCCTCAATATTGCTACAATTCAGTACCATACAATTCAGTACCTTATCTCTAGATCAAGTCTTTAGTATAATACCTTCGCCAAAGAGCTGTTATTCATTCATACAGACTTTTAATCTAGTATGAACATGTGTTGCACATGCTCCCATCTTCTGAAATATTAATATTATCTTTTCTAAAGCCACTTGGACTAAGACTAAATCAAAATTTCTTCTGCTAGAATTGCATCAAGATGTTTTCAAACTCAGAGTTCCTTCATCAGCAGGCAGAATTATTTTTCTGTTGAACATCAGTTAACTTGAACATTACCTCTGAAACTAAGAAAAGATTTATGGATTTCAGAGCTCCTAAGTGAAGACAGGTGGGTAACATAAACCTTTTATCCTCATTTATCCCATTTCTAAAATCGTCAGTTTTACAAATGGTTGTATCCAATCCCATATTTGTCCAATATATTGTGCAAAGTGGAATGAAAAGAGAGAAGAATTAGTACATGATAGAATAGGAGGACTCCCAGCAACTCATCTTCTAAAATAAGTGGAAAATTGTTTTGTTGTTTTTTTTTTTTTTTTTCAATGTCTGAAAGATTTCCCTTTACAGGTCTGCTGAGTTGTATTTTTGTCAGGTCCTATTAAACTGTATTGTCATAGATGCCTATGAATCTTAGAGAGTATAGAAAGACTGTATTTCAGCTTTTATAAGCCCCTAAAAACAGGGAGGAAAAGATTTAGAATCTCTGATTTTAGTGAGACTATTCAATTTCTTGTTCATTTCTTTTTTAAAAAATTCCTTGTGTGAAGAAGTTACACGTTGGTATCCAGGCCCCCCCCCAAAAAAAAAAAAAATCTCAAGGGATTTTGGGTATATGTAAACAGCCTTCCAGTTTTTCCTAACATGTATGAAATAAAAATAAAATTATTCTATGAATGTTTAATATGGTTTCATTGACAACATAATTGCACTGTCCTTCCAGTAAAAAAAAATGGTGCTGGAAAAATCCAAGAGCAACATGCAGAAAAAGGAAACTAGATCCCTATCTCTCATCATATACCAAAATTAACTCAAGATGCATTAAAGAATTAAATTTAAGATCTGACACCATAAAAATTCTAGAAGAAATCTTAGGAAAAACTCTCCTGTGTGTTGACCTAAGGTACTGAATTGCACTGTCCTTCCAGTGAAAAAAATATGCATCCAATATTTGTGCTTCTGTGCGTATGTGTTTGTGTGTGCATTGTCGTTCTTTCTTTATTTTAGATACAAATCTTTTATCAGATATCAATATGTTTTTCTATTAAATTCATGGCTTTTCTTGTGTTGTATTTGCTTTTGAGGTCTTTATCATAAATTCTTTCCCTCGGTCAACACACAGGAGAGTTTTTCCTAAGTTTTCTTGTAGAATTTTTATGGTATCAGATCTTACATGTAATTCTTTAATGCATCTTGAGTTAATTTTGGTATATGGCAAGAGACAGGGATCTAGTTTCATTCTTCTGCATGTGGCTCTCCAATTTTTCCAGCACCATTTGTGGAATAGGGCATCCTTACTTTAGTGTATACTTCTGTTTTTTTTTTTTTTTTGTCAACAATCTGTTGTAGGTGTATGGTTTTATTTATGAATTATCAATTCTGTTTCATTTATCTATGTGTGTGCTTTTATGCCAGTGCCATGATGTTTAGGTTACTATAGCCTGTAGTATAATCAGAAGTCAGGTAATGTGATGCCTCCACATTTGTTCTTATTGCTTATGGTTACTTTGGCTAGTCAGGCTCTTTTTTGATTTCATATGAAATTTAGGACTATTTTTTCTAATTCTGGGATAGTGATGTTGGTATTTTGATGGGAATTGAATTGAATGTGTAAACCACTTTAGGTAGTAAGGACATTTTATTTATTTATTTATTTATTTATTTATGTATTTAAAGACAGAGTCTCACTGTGTTGCCCTCAGTAGCGTATTGTGGCATCACAGCTCACAGCAACCTCAAACTCTTGGGCTTAAGCGATTCTCTTGCCTCAGCTTCCCAAGTAGCTGGGACTACAGGCGCCTGCCACAATGCCTGGCTGTTTTTTTGTTGTTGTTATTGTTGTTGTTGCAGTTGTCATTGTTGTTTTAGCTGGCCTGGGCTGGGTTCGAACCTGCCAGCCTTGGTGTACGTGGCTAGTGCTGTAACCACTGTGCTACGAGAGCGGTGCCAAGTATGGACATTTTAACAATGTTGATTCTTCCAATCCATGAGCATGGGATCTTTTCCATTCGTTTGTGTCATCACCTTTTTAATTTTTTTATTAGCATTTCATAGTTCTCCTTAAAGAGATCTTTCACTTCCTTAGTGAAGTGTATTCTTAGGCTCTTAAATTTTTAAATTTTTTGTAGCTATGGTAAGTGGTACTGAGTTCGTGATTTGATTTTCAGCTTGGTTGTTATTAGTGTATAGAAATGCTACTGATTTATGTACATTAATTTTATAATCTGGGACTTTACCAAATGTATTTATCAATTCTTGGAGTCTTTTGGAAATGTCTTTAGGGTTTTCTAGGTATCAGACCATATTATTGGCAAACAGGGATAGTGTCACCTCCGGTTTTCCCAATTCATAGGCACTTTGTTTGAGAGGAGGGCAAATAAACACTCTCACTTACCCTTTTCATTGAATTCCAAATCCCTTTCAGTGGTTCTCAACCTTCTTAATGACAGATGTGATGTATTTTCATTACAAAGGGGTCGCGACCCACAGGTTGAGAACCGCTGTCTTAGATAGTGGTCTCTGCCAAAATCTTGCTCCTCTTATTTTGCCTTATAGCTTCTTCACGTGGAATCTCCCATAAAAGCAAAGGTCTGGTAACTTCCCCTTGGTGTTTCACCTAGTCTATGCTTTTTCACTTGAAACATTTCTTCATTTTGGGATGAACTGACTGGTGAGTGAGGTCTCACCAGTTTTGTTTTGTTTTGTTTTGTTTTAGAAGCCAGGCTCAGTGATTAATATTTCTTCTGTCTTTTCATCTCCTTTTTTGATGCTGGTCATCCATTTGATCAATATGACAATTTTTTAAATAAAAGGAAAAAAAATTGTTAGTAATACACCATTAAAGTTACATAATAGTTGTTACAAATTGCTCAAAACCATTACTTGTTTTCGTTTCATTTCTAACGGCATTGTAAACAGGAAGGTAATTTTGTTTTCAGACAAAGAAAGCTTTTACTTTGTAAAGAAGTACTGTTGCCTAGCCAAAGAAAAAGGACTTCAAGATCAGCTTTTCTTTAATGCAAATCACCTTTTCAAGTAAATGCTCTTAGGTTGATAACTCTTAAATCACCATCATTAATTGAGTCGGGTAAGGGATATTTTGCATGGCCAAAGACAATTGAAATTATACCTTCTACAAAGCCATCTAGAGAATGAAAGTGAGTAGGTAAGAGTTTTGAATAATAAGAGGGAAAAATAATACTCAGGCAATTTGATATTCCATATTTTGTCTATTCTGTCATTTTGTACGACAGAGAGGCAGGAAAGGAATTTGCAAAACAATGTCTTTATGTAGCCATGTGTTTTCTTTTAAAATTTTAAAAATGAGACAATTATTTTTGTGGGAATTTAAAAATGTATTTGGAAAAATACTACAGAAATTTCATTATTTCAAACTCAGTAATATGTGCACATGAAAATCATACTAATATCAGAATTTTTAGCTTGATTTTTAAAATGATAAACATGTTATTTGAATCACTGTTTAGTATTTAACTTGAATTTTCTTTTTCGGAACATATTTTCATGTTTTACTTATATTTTATTGTTGTTAATTTTTATTTATTTATTTATTGACACAGAGTCTCACTATGTCACCCTTGGTAGAGTCCCATGGCGTCACAGCTCACAGCAACCTCCAACTCTTGGGCTTAAGCAATTCTCTTGCCTCAGCCTCCCAAGTAGCTGGGACTACAGGTGCCCGCCATAACGCCTGGCTATTTTCTTGTTGTAGTTGTCATTGTTGTTTTGCTGGCCAGGGCCAGGCTCTAACCTGCCAGCCTCGGTTCATGTGACTGGTGCCGTAACCACTGTGCTATGGGTGCCGAGCCTATTTTTAATTTTTAATTTTTATGAGTTGTACATATTCATAGAGTATGTATGTTTAGCTACAGGCATAAGATGTGCATTTATTAAATCAGGGTAATTGGGGTATTCAGCACCTCAAGTATTTTTTATTTCTTATGTTTGGAATATTCCAATACCACTATTTTAGTTACTTTAAAACATACCATAACTTATTGTAGACTATATTCATTTTATTGTGCTATTAAATATTGTTTATTCTGTCTAACTAACTATATAGGGGAGATAAAGTAGGGATGATTAAGGGGTGCAAAAATAACTTGAGTTTTCTATAAAGTGACAAATTCTAATTTATGTTTGGCATCTCATCTAAAGCACAAGGCCTGGCATAAAATGGAGTAAAAGAATGATTTCCAAATAAATAAATGTAATATAAAGACTATAAGGCAAGTACTATTTAAGTAAAAAAAAAAGTAAGATGTAATTCAGCGTCTCAGAATCTAATATGAGTAGTTAAAGAAAACCAATGGGCAGATAAAGTGGGAGAAGAAAGGATGAGAAGGATAAATCTGTGTCGTCAGTCAAGATTTTTCAGTAAAAGTTATATGACAAAAAGGCAAAATGATAATGACATTTGTTTAATTTCAATGTTTATGTACATATGTATGTGTATATATGTGAATTTAGAGAGTGAATCAATCATTTATGCCAACGTATTTTTTTACTTGAATATGAGCTATCGGAATCTTGATCAAATCATTGACTCTGAAGATGGTAAATAATAAATTAATAAAGAATTGTTCTCTTTTTATTTTTTACATCACTTAACAAGCATTTTAAATCAATTATTCCTATTTTTACATCCCAAATGTCATTGTAGATATTTAAGTCAAATGGTGTGAACAGTAGTCAAATATAGTCTTTTTTTTTTGAGACAGAGTCCCAAGCTATTGCCCTGGGTAGAGTGCTATGGCATCACAGCTCACAGCAACCTCTAATTCTTGGGCTTAAGGGATTCTCTTGTCTCAGCCTCCCAAGTAGCTGGGAGTACAGGCACCCACCACAATGCCCGGCTATTTTTGTCGTTGTTGTTGTCGTTGTTGTTTGGCAGGCCCAGGCTGAGTTTGAACATGCCAGCCTTGGTGTATGTGGCTGGCGCCCTACCCACTGAGCTATGGGCACCACCCAAGTATAGTTTTGTAAGTGAGTTTAATGACTTCATAGTATATCAACTGCTTACTGAACACAATTCCCTTATTCTGTAAGGAATATCTCACCTTTTTAAGGTAAAAGGGAAACCAGGAGGGCATGGTATCATGAAAGTCAAAAGATGAAAGTGTTTTAAGGAATCTCAAATGCTACATAAAGGATGAGGAAAATGAGGGCTCAAAATTGGCTATTGGATTTAGGGAGGTTTAAGTCCTTAGTGATCTTACCAAAAGAAGTTTCTGAGAAAAAGTAGAGTAAAGGATGCCTAAATGAATTTCAGGGAGAAAGGAGCAAGAGAAAATAATGAAAATGAATACATTCAATGTCCTCACCTTACCTCAGTATATATCAGGATGTGCTCCCCATTCAGATCTATGGAACTTCAGATTTTTTTATTTTTTTATTTTTTTGAGACAGAGTCTCACTTTGTCACTCTGAGTAGAGTGCTGTGGTATCATACCTCACAGCAACCTCAAACTCTTGGGCTTAAGAGATCCTCTTGCCTCAGCCTTCTGAGTAGCAGACTATAGGTGCCCACCACAGTGCCCGGCTAGTTTTTTCTATTTTTAGTAGACACTCTTGCTCAGGCTAGTCTCCAACGCCTGAGCTCAGGAAATCCACTCACCTTGGCCTCCCAGAGTGCTAGGATTATAGGCATGAGCCATCGCGCCAGGCCTGGAACTCTGATTGATGAGTCCTTTAGAGAAATAAGTTTCAGGCAGAAGGTGAAGGAGATACTTTGAAAAAGAACAGTATGTAATAAAGGGCTATATCTAACTCAAGATGGTGACAGAGAGGCTCAGAATTCAGAAAATGAATTCAGAAACCTAGGTATTTTTTTTCCAATTCTGTATGCCATAGAGTTTTGCTATAGTACCCTAAGTGCTGTTGTGCCTTGAAGATGACGCTAAGTAGAACAGTGGTGAGGCAGTAATGAAATTCTGACTTTCATGATGTAATAAACAACTGGTAGACACAGAAGTACTTAACGTGTCCAGGGAGGAAAAGCAGCATCTGGAAGCATTGTTTACTTTGTGAATGTACGTTTAATGATTCCCTTAAAACATTTTAACAACATTAAATAATTTCAACATTACTTGAAAGGGACAAATGTGGGTAAAGGCAAAAACATAAAAACTTGAATCATTACTCTTAGTATAGTCTTATTCATATATGGGATTACGGAAAGGTGCAAAAATTTAGTTATGTGTGAGCACTTACACACACGTCCACGTGCATACACACATATACCCCTACACTAGCAGGTATGTAACTTAGTCTATGATAGTTACTATTACCCAAAACTCTAATTTACCTGAAAGAGTTAATAATACATTTCTCAAAAGATCCACTTAGCCTTACCTCAAGCACAAAACATGGCTTAGCTACTAATAAAACCAAGTGTGAGAAATTCTACAAACATCTGAAGTCATGCAAAATAAACACATTGGGATCATTAATAGTAAATCATGCTGGGTAAAGTTAAGAGTTTCTTTGACGGATTATAAAATTAGCATATGAAGGGAGGACTATGGATGATAAACATCTATGCTTCAATAAGGTAGTTGATATAGTGGTTCAAGTAAGTGTATAAAAATCGTCAAATAGGTTTTGATAAGAACACAATAAAGTGGGGCGGTGCCTGTGGCTCAAGGAGTAGGGCGCCAGCCCCATATACTGGAGGTAGCAGGTTCAAACCCAGTCCTGGCCCAAAACTGCAAAAAAAAATAAATAAATAAAGTGTATTAAAAATAAACTAACAGATCATAAATGTGGAGAATGATAGGTGAGAGTGGGCCCTTGGAAGTACCAAAAAATGGTTTCTGGCTCTAGTGAATGTAGTAGTGACCATCAATCGAGGGTAAATAGGGCTTGAATCAGATCGGCATATTGTATCAGTTTGACAGCTGCTGTAAGATCAGTTTGGAGAGAGAAATGGTATTATTGGTTGTAAATCAGCATGTGGGCAAAAAAGAACAAATGAGATTCAGTTTGTAAAAGAGGAAGCTGAAAAGTATTACTAAATAACTGTATAATGATATCATCTCTTTTTAACTTTATACATAATAGTACTATTTGGGGGGTATGTATGATATTTGGATTTCTGAATGCAATGTAATTATTAAATCAGACCAATTGGTATATCCATCACCTCAAACATTCATCTTTTCTTTGTGATAAGAACATTACAATTCCTCTAGTCTAGCCATTTTGAAATATACAATAAACTATTAACTATATTTTTCCTACTGTACTATCAACTCCTAGAGCAATACTATTGTTTTGTGAATAAATGTGGTGGCATAGCACTTTATAAAATATGGCATGTCTAGTAAATGCTTATTTTTATGAGCTTATTGTACAGCAAGACCAAGTGAACAGACTACTTTCTGGAATAAGTCTGAATATCTATGGTAAACCATTGCATTCTCCTTGGACTGCACACTAGAGTTGGTGTGTTTAGCAGATGGGCCAGCTGTGTATCTTGTTCTCATATCCATCTGGTTCCTTCTAATTCTTGGAGCCTTTTCTGTATGTTAGGAAACAGGCTGAAAATATTTCTTGCTAGTATAGCAACATGTCCATTATACTGTCTGAAATTCAGTCAGATGCTACATTCTATGCTGTATTTTAGTATTAATTCCATATACCATCATCACCTCTGTATTTTTTTTATCTGCCAGATATAATTTCATATAATAAGTACACAACTTCCATATACCCCATATGGTCTAAAGAGAGAGAGAGAGAGAGAGAGAGAGAGAAGACAAATGTATCATTGGTGTCATAAATAAGGGAGTGCTGATAGTGGGAGATGCAAAATTTCCTAGAATAAAATCACCTAATTTGTCTTCAATTTTTTAAATTTAAACTCAAATAAGAAAGCATACTATTATATATGCATCAAATATGTGTTAGTTAAAGTTAAAAGTTAGGTTATTAGCCATCTAAGATGTGAATGCATGGCTCTATATACAGAAAACATAAATAGAAGTAAGCAAAGAAACTATCTTATTCTGCATAGTTAAAAAATAAGCTTGTTTATTAGCCAAAAATGCTGGTATGTTAGTTTTTTTTTAAAGCCTTAGTAATTGCTCTATAACAACTATAGCACATTTCCTTACGTAGGTATCTATGCAATAAAATATCAACTAATTAATTGTAAATCTTCTAATTACTTCTTTTCTTCTCTTTTAAAGTACCCATGACTTTCAGTTTAGAATGCCAACTAATACAAAAAAATGCCATAGAAGTCCTTTAAAGGACAATAGACGTGAGAGTTCCAATAGAATTGAGTGATAAAGGAAAAAAGTAGCTAGTTAGGCTGAGACAACAGAGTCATTTTGTCACAAATATGCAAGAATGGTGAAAACTCCCAGGGAAAGAAAAACTTGTGAAATAAAAATTTCCTTCAAATGTGGGCCTATTGATACTTACAAGAGATTAATTATGATATGAATTGAATTCATTTGCATTTGTTTTCTTAAGTAAGAGAGTATTTTAGCATCTTCAGGGGTTTTGTGTGAGGTTGACCATTTCCAATCACCTTGGACATCAGTCATTGGAACTGGGTTAAGGGAAGGATCTTGAGGCCTCATAACTGGGTAAATCACAGTTGGAAAGGAATCTGGGTCAAAAATGCCATTATCAGTTCAGTTTAAAAAATGGATCAGCATTCTTGGTCAAAATATCATATTTTCTGACAAACCTGTATTTGTCAAGAAGAAATGAGAATAAAAATCATCCAGAATTTGCATTCAGATTCTCAATAGGCAATAAAGACTAGGAAGAATCATGAAGACCAAGGCATTGAGGTTGAGAGAAAACAGATTTGAACAAGAATTAGTATAACCTCAACAACAACAAAAGAAAGGTCCGAAAGATGTAACTGTTGCTTAGATCCCTTGAATATTCCATACTGCTACCAAAACCTCAACCACATTTTAAAAGCTTTCCTTTAAGTGACCTGCCATAAGTTTTTCCTAAATTAATTCTATTTTATATTTATTTTATCTTTCTCATTTAACTACAGACAAGTTGCTGGTTCTTTAAAATACTTAGAATTATAGTTAATATTTTAAAAATTAAATAACAATTAAGAATTATATTAAAAATAGGGCGACTCCTGTGGCTCAGTGGGTAGGATGCCGGCCCCATATACGGAGGGTGATGGGTTCAAACCCAGCTCCGGCCCAACTGCAACAAAAAAATAGCCAGGCATTGTGGTGGGTGCCTGTAGTCCTAGCTACTCAGGAGGCTGAGGCAAGAGAATCCCTTAAGTCCAAGAGCTGGGGGTTGCTGTGAGCTGTGTGACACCATGGCACTCTACTAAGGGTGATAAAGTGAGACTCTGTCTCTAAAAAAAAAAAAAAAAGAAAGAAAGAAAACCCATTATATTAAAAATAAAAATTTTAGATGCATTAAAATTGTAGCTCAATAGCTATAACTGACTCCCTATCATGTGACAATAAGTATTAGTAACTCTATCTCAGACTTTCAAGAAATATGTAATGTAATGGTAGAAAACGGCCTGCAAAACTAATTCTAAATAAACAGAAGACCATTAAGGAGAAAAAAAAAATACTACAGGAGAACACTACAACACTTGGTCTGGAGAAGTAAACATTTCCAAAATAATCCCAACCTTGTATATGAAGTAGTGATTATTAAAGAGATACAAAATACAACAGTAAAACAGAAGAACAATTGGTCTGGAGGATTAAACATTTCCAAAATAATCCTCACCTTATATATAAAGTAGGAACTTCTTTAAATTACAGGATTAAAGAAGATTAAGGGATAAAGTTCACTTCAGTTAAATTGATAAAAATAAACATTTTATAAAAAGTATCTTAAAATACAAAGAAAGTATTCAAGCAGTTCTACCACAGGTTGGGTGGTCAAGAAACCACTCTGGTCTCTTTCCCAGTAGCTTTGACAGATGGTTTATCACTTCACATGTCAGATCACATTCAATGAAGGAGCAAGAACATTGATACAGGCACTTCAAAGTGGAGAAGATTTAAAAATCACATCCATATCATAATTTCTTAAGGATCCCTCATCTTTTCTGATCATGAACCTCTGAGAAATGACAATTGTCTTCAATATTATTTATGCTTTAAGCCGAGTTAGAGGAAAAAACTTATGTCCAATGTCCCTATCTCACTCAGTCTTATTGCTGCTGTTCTGTAGGTAAAGAGAGGCTAGAAAAAGAATACAAAGAAAAAAAAAAAAAAAAAAAAGAAAACAAAGCTTAAAGAAATATATTCTCTATTCTTTGTCCTTTTTTTTTTTCTTTTTTTTGTCCATGAATAATTTCTGGGCAAAATTATATGTTATCAGAAAATGCATTACAAAACCTAATTAGGGCTTTTAAAATTGAAGCCCAACATATTATTTTACTTAATTTATATGGAGAATAGGAAGCTTTAATTCAAAGGAAACAATTCAGTTGGAGTCTGTTCTCCATAAGAGGGAGGCCAAGCCACATTTATCCTCCAGTTTAATAAAGACCCATGTTAATCTCAACTATATATCCCATTTTAGCTCTGGCTCGTTAAGTTCACATAAGAATTGTTCTTCATGGCAGCAATTCTATCTGTAGCCCTCTGACATCCAGAATTGTCTTAGTCTGAGGTTTTTGAGAAAGTAAAATGCCTAACCAGGGATAGTATAGTTTAAAAAAAAAATTACCTGAATTTTAAACACAATCTTTTATGAACTCCATGATAGTTCATTAAACTTTATTTGCAGTGGCTTCCTTTGTTTCTTTGCCTTATAAAATGTTGTCTAATCTTAAAGACTTTTGCCTAGATTTCCTTTGCTAAGATCTCCCAATGATTAACTCAGCTCAATATCCTGTCCTCTGAGAAGCTGTCCTCTATCAACAAATATAGCACTCTGAGAGACTGAGGTGGGTGGATTGCTTGAGCTCAGGAGTTCGAGACCAGCCTGAGCAAGAGCAAGAGCAAGAGACTCGGTCTCTAAAAATAGCCAGGCACTGTGGCAGGTGCCTGTAGTTCCAGCTACTCAGGAGCCTGAAGCAGGAGAATCACTTGAGCCCAAGAATTTGAAGTTGAAATGTCACAGCACTCTACTGAGGGTGACAAAGACTTTGTCTCAAAAAAAAAAAAAAAAAAAAAATCCAACCAAACAACAACAAAAAAAACCCAAACAACAACAAAAACAAACAAATGATACCTTGCACTCCAATTCTATCACATCATTGTACCACCCTACTATCTTTTACTTGTTTTTACTGCAGTAAAAAACAAAGTCTTATAAACAAAGCAATAAAAAACAAGTCTTATAAACAAAGAAATAAAAAACAAGTCTTTCAGACTGCAAGAATCATGATTTTAGCTATGTTATTTTCTTGTCCAGATAGAGCAGCATCTACAATGTTTACTGTTTAAAAAGAATTTTTATACTCATTTATAAAATGATTTCAGAATTATAGAGAAGTTGAAAGAAAAGAACAAAAGATATCAAAATACTCTTCAAGTAGATTCATTAATTGTTAATATTTTGACAAACTTGTTCTGGTGTTTTTCTAAAATTTCTATTTGTTAGATATACAGTATCTATTTACTAAAAATATTTTCAAATTTAGTCTTAGTGAAGGTAGCAAAGACAGAAACTTTATAACTTCAACAGTATTATTAGCTAATCCAACGTCCATATTCAAATTTCACAATCATTCCAAAAGTTTCTTTTAAAATACTTGAGCATTGGGGTGGCGCCTGTGGCTCAAAGGAGTAGGGCACCAGCCCCATGTGCCGGAGGTGACGGGTTCAAACACAGCCCTGACCGAAAACCACACACACACACACACACACACACACACACACAAATAAATAAATCAATAAATAAAATAATAATAATAAAATACTTGAGCATTGTATTTAATAGTCATTTGCCTTTATTATCCTTTAATTTGGAAGAGTTTCTTAGATTTTCTTTGCCTTTCTTGAGCTCGATTTTTTTTTTTTTTTAATTTCAGAGTAATATAAGGGCACATATGATTAGGTTGCATTGTTAGGTAAAGTCCAAGTTGTAGTTGAGTCCTTCACCCAGGAGGTGTGCCATATACCCCTACACTGTGACTGTTAGGTGAGAGCTTACCAACCCCTCTTTCTCCTCCCTCCTCTTCTCCTCTCCTTCCCCCTTTCTCCTTCTTGAATTTAATTGTTTTTCTATGGTGTGGGCATGTAGTTGTTCATCTACAAGTTTCGTATTAGTATTGCATACATTGATGTTTACTTTTCCATTGCTGTAATACTTAGGAGGAAGTTTTCCAAATCCATCCAGGTAAATACAAAAGATAGAAAGTCTCATGGGAAGCGCCTGTGGCTCAAAGGGGTGGGGCACCAGCCCCATATGCCAGAGATGGTGGGTTCAAACCCAGCCCTGGCCAAAAATTGCAAAAAAAAAAAAAAAAAAAAAAAAAGAAAGTCTCCATCTTTCTATATGGCTGAATAGTACTCCCTAGTATACATATACCATAGTTGATTTGTCCATTTGTGAGTTTATGGGTACTTGGGTTGTTTCCACATCTTGAAGATTGTGAATTGAGCTGCTATAAACATTCTAGTGAAAATGTCTGTGTGGTAAAATGATACATTTTCTTCTGGGTAGATACCTAGTAATGAGATTGTGGGCTCAAATGGGGGGTGTCTATTTTTAGCTCATGGAGGATTCTCCATAATTCTTTTGTAAAAGGCTGCATTAGTTTGGATTCCCACCAACAGTGTCTAAGTGTTGTCTTCTTTCTGCACCCACACCAGCATCTGCATTCTGCTGGATATGTTGCGTACATGCCAATTATTTTAAAGAATGTAATTATTTTTTTTGACATTTGAATCAAGAATAATGATTATTAGAATTTTCTTGTCCTTATATGAAGACAGATGAAAATCAGAATTTGTATGTATGTGTGTGTGTGCGTGTGTGTGTGTGTGTATATATATATATATATATTTTTTTTTTTTTTTTTTTTTCAAAAGTTCACTCAGTCCGTTTTGGGAATCTATGAATAAGATGAATACTAGGCTACAGTTTGGGAGCATCCTAATTTCCCATTTTCCAAAGTTTTCAATTTCCATAACTAAATAATACTCTCAACACTTTTTCTAAATTTCTTATTAAGCTACTTAAGACCTCATTTAAGGAGCCTATATCAATCTTGTTAAAATCAAGGGTTTGGTAGCTATATTTTCCAATTTTGTGTTCCACAGATATCCTTGCTTGATCATAAAAGCAAAAGAAATATTGTTTAACTTTAGGCTTATTTCAACATTTTCAGGATGGATGTTGCCATGTACCAGCATATCACTCTGTAAAGTAGAAAACCCAAAGACTTTGTGCCAACCATAAATCCATTAACACTCTTAGATTTGTATGTTTTCAGTGGTCATTTTACCTACTTGTCTTCTGTGAAAATGTTGGCTGAATATTCAGTTTAAATAAATCTATTCAACAAGTGGGAGCTACCAATTATCACCGTGTTTCACAAATTATTAATAGCCTCACTACCAAAAATTCCTAAAATATTTTCTATCTTTGTCCAGAATTCCCCTTATCTGATGGGAAAACTCTCCTATCTTTTTGGTCTATTGAGTGGCTCCCAATTCTGAGTACACATTGGGAACTTGGGAAAAACAGCTAATCTCAAGCCCCAACACTAATAATTCTGATGTGTTTGATCTGGAGTGGGCCCTCATAGTCGATGTTATCTTTAACATCGATGTTATCTTTAGGTGCTCCTAAAGCATAACCAGAATTGAGACTCACGGACCTGAACCAAGACAATTGCTCTTACCCAGTAATATAAAATACCATTAGTTAAGTGTCTTTCAATCCAATAGCTCTGTTCCTTATATACTGCACTCATATATTCTTCCCCTCAGTGACAAATCAATGTCTCTGGCTAATTCTAATCTCACCTTTTTCTCCATTTAGTTGCAAAGTATTAAGATTTTTTTACTAGAATAAACTGGACAATTATGCTGCATGAATTTGTGACCAGAAAAACCAGAAACAGTGCTAACTTTGTCAAAGTCAAATTAGATTGAACCGTGGTGTTGGTTATAACTCTCATATCTCTTTACTGTGTTAAGTATTTGATCATTTTTTTGATTCCTTTTTTGGAAATAATTATAGTCCTTTATTGCATTGATTTCTTACTTGCCATATATACTCGAGTATAAGCCGAGTTTTTTTCGGCACAAAATTTGTGCCGAGTTCGGGTTTTTCGGCACAAATTTTGTGCCAAAAAAACTCGGCTTATACTCGAGTATATACGGTAAGTAAAAGAATTCCAAATATATAGAAAACAAAAGCATTTGATTTATCACAAAATAATGAAAGAACATCATAGATTATGAAGCTTGTCAAGATCCTATTATGTAGAAAAATCATGTATATATTCTTTTTTAACCTGGACTCTGCACATAGGGACATTATGATTTAAACAGTTACTAAAAATATTAATGTTGGTGCCATCTGAACTCTTTCCCCATAATCTAATCTGAGTATTTGGATTACCCATTTCTAAGATCATCAATGGTTCTTGAATGTCATGTGCACCTTACCTAATCAATATCTAAGGCTTTACTTGCCTCAATGAACTGCTGATATGTATATTTACATATCCAAATCTGTCTCTCAGTATAGATACTGACTAGATCTTTATTGAATGAAAAGGTCAAGTCAGGCTCTCCTTTGGCAAAGATATGAGTTCCTTTAGATTCTCATTGACTGAACCATGTGCTCTCTGCACAAAGAATGCTTACAGAGAAAAACAAGTGTTGACCTCAGTGTATTATATCATATTCCCTAAAAATACTTATGAGCATTAATTATGGACACAATGAACATAAGAGCTTATTGATTATGCAAATACGTTCCCTGTACTCTTTTAAAATAAATCAATTACTGTAAGAGTTGACAGACTCTTTATTAAAGGGCCAGACAGTTAAAATTTTAGGCTTTGCTGGCCATATGGTCTGTCACAACCATTTAACTCTGCTGTTGTGATGGAAAAGTAGTCATAGACAATATGTAAAAGAAGGGGTGTGGTTGTGTTCCAGTAAAATTTTGTTTACAAAACAGGTGGCAGGGCAGGAGGTCATAGTTTGTTAAACCTTGAATTAGTGGGAAAAACCACACCCTATGTATAATACACATATGTGCATATGCTTTCATTTATAAAATAGATTTAAATATCTCAGCAAATTGAGTACTATAAAGTAAACCCACAGGAGGTAACAGATAATTTTGTATATGCCCATTCCAAACCTGGAAACTGCCAAATCTTTGTTTGTAATCAGCATGCTGTGTTGGAAGACATAATAAAGAAAATCCCGTGCCTCCTTTACTTAAGTAAATTATTCTCTGAAGGTGCATGGTATATATTTTTCTAAAGAAAGCCAACCAGTTGAAAGAGTGATCTATTCATTATAAGTAAATAAACTCTCCTATTTCATTCACGCTGTCCTGACACAGTTTATTACCTAAGAAAAGGTGGTCAGTTTTCAAGAGAAATTCTAATTGCTTCCTACGTATGGTGAGGACTGAACTGTATGATCAAATATAAGTGCACTTAATTTAGGATGATGGACAATTGGTGAAATATTTGCTATCAAAATAAGAAGTATGTAGTCAATTGAAGGAGAGGAATGTTCTTAAAGTGGTCTAGAGAGATGGACCCTGTACTAAATTTCATCTTTTAAAAATATCGTATATCTAAGGACTCTTGTGATTTTTCTTTATGACTTCCCCTGATACCTGATAATAGAACACGAACAGACACATGGAAAAGGGGACCGATAATGTCACCTGATGTATTTCTAACTGCCTCTGCTCTGTTTAAGCTACCATACAATGTGATCACTTTCGCAGTCATTTTTAACTTTTTCTCTCTTTTATTGTGAAAGTTGTACTGCACCTACCCCAAACTGACAGTACAATGGAGTGGACTACATATTCTCTAGATTAAGACAGAAGCATTACTTACAACACTTGAATCTATTTTTACAGAGGAGAAATACAGCTAGTCAGGAAGACTCTCACTGGTACCTGGTTCACAGAAACAGAGCAGCTTCTCATCCATTATTGAAGTATTGCAGAAATTCTGCTGCAGTCTATGTGCCTACAGCATAAAGTAGCTAAGCTTACACATTTTCTGTGTTTGGTCATATAATCCATATGGGTCTGGTATCAATTCAGGACATGGCTATACCTTGAAAAATAACTGAATAAAAGCAAACTTATTTATACCACAAATGCTTCTTCTAAGAGGTTTGGGACATAGTTAATATAGCAATCAAATGTAGAGATCTTAATATATATTTACACTACTTCATGTACGTAAATAATAATGTATCTATTATTTGAGAGTTTTTCACATGAAAACAAACTACTAACCCAGAATGAAACTATGTCAATATTACTGAATAATCAAACAATGAATACGTTTTATGGGCTAAGCTTTTGAATTTGTCAGACCTTTACAAACCATTTGCTTTTGCAGATCTATTGCTATGTTTTGTGGTAAGTTTTGGAAATTGGCTCCATGGAATAAAGTAAAAAGCAACTTTTATTAGCTTTTTGTAAAAAGCTTTTAAGTGGTTTCACTAACCATTTAAAAATAAAGATAAATACATTCAAAACTGTTATATTACTGAGACAATGTTTAAAGGTCTCTTGAAAATACTTACGCTTTATTTACTATTATAAAAAGCTTTTTATAAAAATTTACTGGTATTTTTTGACCCAAATAATTAAATAATGTATTCATTTATTATGCAGCTAAGCAATAGTTGTTTCCAAAGCCATATTTATTTGAAACCTCAGTAAAATGGTGCAAAAACAAAGAGTGAAGACAAGTAAAAACATTTTTGATTAATTAAAGATAAATAGTTAACTTTCTACAGATTCTCCTTAAAATAATCACTAATGGATATACTTCTACAAGAAGAAAGATAAACCTGGGAAGAAGAAATTGGACAAAAGAAGAAATGATGAAAGGTTTAAACTAAAGAAGTTGTGAGCTTAAAAAAGAATTTAATAAAATTTGGGATTGTTTAGATGCAAAATTTAATGAAAAGATGAGGAAACAATAGATGGATGATCGGTTGAAGATATTTGAATGATGACTGTGTCAGACAAAGGATGAAGAACAAAAAAAAAACCAAAAAACTGTAAATTTGTGATTTAAATATAACATTAAGCATGATTATTTAATATTAACGGCCTCTATTAAAACAGTAATAGAATGCAAGAAGAAAATTAATATGCAACAGAAAACATGATGGTTTTAAAATATGGTGAAATTAATACATTAATAAAAACATATGTAAGTAGATTAAACTTATCCATTAGAACATATTAAGAAACTAGGTTCTTGAAAATTAAGATGTTCATAGCTTATAAGAGAAACACCAAAAGCAAAATGATATTTAAAATTTGAATCATCAAAGATGGAAGAAACTATATATCTGGGTAAATAAACAAATAGAAGATGATGAGACTATATGTAATACTACATAAAATAGAATTTCACATGTCAGGAATCTGTAGGAATTAATAATAAAAGTTAAAAGTTGTGGGATCAGCTCCAAGATTGCGGGCTGGGGACATTTCACTAGCTGCTTTCAATAAAATTGGGGTGCGGGGACTCCAGCCACCTCTTATTGGATTGTTCTGTCCAGAAACATCATTACAATGTCAGAGTGAGATAGAAAGGGACTCCAGGAGCCAAGGCGGTTGGAAGTAGAGGAAAACTGGCACAGAAAGAGGGTGTAAGGTCTGCAAACCCTGGGATCAAGCCTGCAGGAGATTCTGCCCCACTCGCCCCTTGGCACACTGTGGTGGCAGAATGGGGACTGACTGAACTCTGGGAGAGTCTGTCCCTCTGGGCAAGACAAGTGGAGAGAAATAAGCAAGAGCTGAGATGCAGCTGGTCTCTTGAGTGCACGCAGAAATGGGTCTTTTCGCAAAGGGTTGGAGACAGGGAAATCATTCTACTGCTTCTTGAACTTGGAAGCTCTCTGGAGCCCTGTTGGGCAAGGCTGAGCTGATGAGCAAACTTAAATAGCACTGGGTGGGTGGGTTTGCAGGTAGAGACTGGGAGATTGGGTGGTGGGAGGCTGGCAGCAAGGGACTGCCATTGTGGAGAGCTGCAGGGGAGAGTAGCCTTCAGTGTTGCAGTACTTGTCTGGTTCGGACTCCACGGGAAGACAACCTTAGGCTGACTCCTGTGGAGACATGGGGGAGTTGAACAAAACCCACCAACCACATAGACCTCTTTGTGGCCTCAGCGAACTGTTTGGAGCATTCAGGCGTGTCTCCCATAAAGTCTGGCAAAAGCATCAGGACCCCAGTCCCACATGGATCAAATGCTTGGGCAACAACCCTGCTCAGATTAAAATAAAAAAAAGATCAGGTGTTCACAGCAACAGCCTAATAACTTTTCCTTTTCTAGCCTGGAGCGCCACCCGGTGGTCAGACAATATATTGCAATATAGGCAATATATAATTTTTAAAATTTTAATTTTGTTTTCTTTCTTTTTTCTTTTTTTAATATCAAGGCTTCTATTTGTGTTAGAGGTTATCCTACCTTTTTTTTCTTCTTTTCTCTCATTTTTCTTTCATTTTGTGGCTCTCTTTTTTTTTTTGCAGTTTTTGACCTGGGCTGGGTTTGAACCCACCACCTCTGGTATATGGAGCCAGTGCCCTACTCCTTTCATCCACAGGTGCCACCTCCTTTTTGTGCCTTTTTTATACTTTTCTCATCTTTCCCTCATAAATTTTTCAATGACAACCAAGATATCCCCCACTCCTTTTTGGGTATAATTTCTATTTTGTTCTGTATTGTATTTCTGGGACAGGGCCTTGTTTGGAGGCCTGGAATGGGGAACCATTGCAATGGCCTGGCTCATGAAGGCCTTGAAGCCCTGGGATAGAGCATTTCTCTAGCTTTGGCCTCCTAAGGTACCATATTGGCAGATTCCCCCATAACACACGTTTGATTTATTTTTCTATATTTGGCAAAGATAGTGTCTTGCTCTTGCTCAGGTTGGTCAGGAGCTACTGGCCTCAGGGGACCCACCCTTCCCAGATCTCCAGGGTTATGGGATTGTGGATGTGGGTCACTGCACCATGCATGACATCATCATTGTTCTTATGTTTTTACTTCTAACTTTCTTCTCTCCTTTTTTGATCTTTTTCTTTTCCTTTCTTTTCTCTATCCTCACTCTTTCCCCCCCCTTCCTTTTTTCCCCTGCTTCGAAAGGCCACTCCCAACACCCAACCACAGAGACAAGGAAAATAAAGGAGAAGGAGGAAATGAACACATGAGGAGAAACCAAGGGAAAAAAAAAAAGTTATGGCAATGTAAGAAAACAGAGCATATCAAAAATCCCCACCCCAAGGGACCATGTGGCAGTTACCATAATTTCTTTATAAGAAATTATGGAAATGACAGAAAGGGAATTTAGAGTATGGGTCACAAAAACTACGAAGGGAATTAAAGGTCCAAAAGCCACAAAAGGAAATCCAAAAATTGACCCAAGAAATGAATGAAAGACATGATAAGGTTAGAAAGGATTTATTGGAGCTTAAGAAATTGAAAGAGTCATTCAGGGAACTTATAAATACATTAGAAAACATAAATAGCAGACTGAACCATGGAGAAGAAAGAAACTCAGAGCAAGAGGATAAAGCTCTTGCGTTAACTCAAGCATTTAAAGAGGCAGAAAAGAAGACAGTGAAAGCAGTGTAATTGCTCATAGAATTATGGTACTTCACAAAGTGTACAAACATACAAATTATAGGTATCTCTGAAGGAGAAGAAGGATGACCCAAAGATATGGAAGCCCTACTGGAGGATATCATAAATATCATAACTGAAAATTTCCTAAGCATCAACAAAGATTCTGACACACAACTTTCAGATGGATATCAAACCCTAGTTTGTCTCAATAGAAACAGCATCTTCCAGACACATTATAATGAACCTAGCCAAAGGCTAAATGAAAGAGAAAATTCTGCAAGCAGCCAGGGGTAAGCACCAATTGACCTACAGGGGCAGATGCATCATGGTGACAGCAAACTTCTCAGTTGAAACTTTACAAGCCAGAAGAGATTGGGCTCTGACTTTCAACATACTCAGACCAAACAATTTCCAGCCTAGGATTTTGTATCCTGCCAAACTACATTTAATTTTCGATGGAAAAATCAAATCTTTTACTGACGAGCAAGCACTGAGGAAATTTGCCTCTGCAAGACCAGCTCTGCAGGAAGTACTCAAATCCATACTACACACAATCACAGTGGACCACCAGCAAAGTAAAGACACACAGAAATGAAAGGTCAAAGCCTAGCTTCTACAATGGCCCAAGTGATAAAACGAGGTGTCAGATTGCCACAAAACAAAACAAAGAGAACTCCACCAAATTTATCAATTCTCTCAATAAATGTGAATGAACTCCCCACTGTGTTCCCCAATTGAATTCCCCACCGAAGAGGCACAGGCTGGCTGACTGATTAAAAAAAAAAAAAAGCCCAAGCCAACTATATGCTCTCTTTAGGAAAAATATCTAATCTCTAAGGACAAACAAGACTCAGGGTTGGAAAACAATATTTCAAGAAGATGGAAATCAGAATAAAGGAGGGGTCACAATTTTATTTGCAGATACAAGTGCATTTAAAGTAACAAGAGTAAACAAAGATAAAGATGGACATTATAAGCTGGTCAAGGAAACAATACAGGAAGATAAATCAATTCTAAGTATATATACACCCAACTTAAATGCTCCCAGATTTATAACAAAATCCCTAACCAGCCTGAACAATATGATATCCTACAATATCTAGAGACTTCATTGCCCCCCTCATAGAAATGGACAGGTCCTCTAAACAGAGACTAAACAAAGTAACAAGAGACTTAAATGAGACTTTAGAATAATTTGGCTTAATAAACATATACAGAACATACATCCCCCAAACTGTTGATGATATGTTTTTCTCACTAGCTCATGGATCATACTCAAAAATTGACCATATCCGAGGACAGAAATCAAACTTAAACAAAATTAAAAGAATATAAATTACAACTGTATCTTTACAGACCATAAAGGAATAACAGTAGAATTCCAACTAAAGACCTTTATCCCCACACAAAGTCATGGAAACTAAACAACCTCATGACGGACAACCACTGAGTCAATGAGGAAATAAAGAAGCAAACCATTAGATTTCTCAAACATAACAGCAATGAAGCCACAAGTTATCAAAACCTGTGGCATACTGAAAAAGTGGTCCTGAGAGGGAAATTTATCCTACTAAAATCCCACATTAAAAAACCAGAAAGAGCACACATAAACAAGCCAGTGAACCACCTCAAGGAACTGATACAAGAAGAGCAACCTAGCAGAAGAAAAGAAATAACCAAAATTAAATAAGATATTAATGAAATTAAAAACAAAAGAATCATTCAGAAAATTAATGAAACAAAAACTTAGTTGATCAAAAAAGATAAACAAAACCAGTAAAATTTTAGCCAGATTAACAAGCAACAGAAAAGTAATAACTCTTATACCTCAATGAACTGAAGAAGGGGAAATAACAGAAATGAAAAAAGGGAAATAACAACCAATACCACAGGGATATAAAAGATCATTTCTTATCACTACATAAAACTATGCCCAGAAATTTGACAATTTGAAAGAAATGGTGCAATACTTGGAATCACACAACCTCCCTAAATTTAACCAGGAAGAAATAGATATCTTGAACAGGCCAATATCATGCACTAAAATTGAAGCAAAAATAAAAAAGCTCCCAACAAATAAAAGCCCTGGACCACATGACTTCATATCAGGTCTATCAAACCCTCAAAGAAGAGCTAGTACCTGTACTTTGGAACCTATTCCAAAACATTGAGAAGGAAGGAACCTTCCTCAACACATTCTACAAAGCAAATATTACCCTGATACCAAAAACTGGAAATGGCCCAACAAAAAGGACAACTACAGACCAATTTCAGTAATGAAACATCAATGGAAAAGTACTGAATAAAATCCTAGCAAATAGAATATGGCTACACATTAAAAAAATATACATCACAATCAAGTAGGTTTTAACCCAGGAATGCAAGGTTTAACATTCAAATCCATAAATGTAATTCACCACATAAATAGAAAAAAAGCATACACCATATGATCCTCTCAATAGATGCAGAAAAAACATTTAACAGCATCCTTTTTTGATATGAACACTTAAGAAAATAGGTATAGATGGGATATTTCTTAAACCAATAGAAGCCACTTACAACAAACCCACAGCTAATATCATACCGAAGGGAGTAAAACTGCAATCATTTCCACTTAGAATTGGAACCATACAAAGTTGTTCACTAATGCCACAGTGATCAAAACAACATGGTGTTGGCACAAAAATGGAGACATAGATTCTGTGGAACAGAATAGAAATCTTAGAGATGAGATCTTAGCCTCATATTGCCATCTGATCTTCAACAAACCAAATAAAAGCATACAATGGGGGAAATAATATTCTACAAATGGTGCTGGGAGAACTGGATAACCACATGTAAAAGACTGAAACTAGACCCACACCTCTCACCACTTAGAAAAATTGACTCATGATGGATAAAAATTTTAAATCTAAGACATGAAGCGATAAAAATCCTAGAAGAAAGCATGGGAAAACTCTTTAATGATATTGGCCTGGAGAAAGAATTTATGAAGAGGACCCCACTGGCAATGGTAACATGAAAAATAAATAAATGGAACCTAATCAAGCCAAAAAGCTTCTGCGCAACAAAGGAAACAACAATTAAGGCAAACAATCTTCAAAATGGGAAAACATATTTCCAAGTTTTGAACCCAACAAAGGCTTACGAACCAGAATCTACAGAGAATTCAAATTAATCAACAAAAAAGAGTAAACAATACCATCTATCATGGGGCCAGAGATATGAATAGAACCTTCTCTGAAGAAGACAAACAAATGGCCTACAAACACATGAAAAATGCTCATCATCCCTAACTACCAGAGAAATGCAAATCAAAGCCACCTTAAAATATCACCTAACCCCAGTTAGAATAGCCCACATCATAAAGTCCCACAGCCGAAGATGCTGGTGAGGGTGTGGAGAAAAGGGAACACTGTTGGTGGGTTTGCAAAGTAATGCATCCTTTTTGGAAAGAAGTATGGAGAATCCTCAAAGAACTAGAAGTAGACCTTCCATATGTTCCCGCAATCCTGTTACTAGGTATCTAGGTAAAATAATCATTTTATCATAAAAACATTTGCACTAGAATATTTATTGTGGCTCAATTTACAATAGTTAAGATGTGGAATCAACTCAAGTACCCATCAACACATAAAAGGATTAATAAACTGTGTGCTAATCAACACACACACACCATGGAATACTATTCAGCCATAAAAAGATGGAGACTTTACACCATTTATATCGACCTGGAAAGATTTAGAGAACATTCTCCTAAGTAAAGTATCACAAGAATGGAAAACCAAGCATCCAATGTACTCAATACTAATATGAAAACAGTAGATGAACAAATACATGCCCACACAGAGAAAAACACAATTAAACTCAAGTGGGGGGGAGTAGGGAGAAGGAAACGTATGGGGATATGGCACACCTCCTGCAGGGGTAGCACAACTACAACTTGAACTTTACCTAACTAATGCAAACAAGGTAATCTAATTGTCTATTCTTTCATATTAATGTGACCCCCCCAAAAAAAAATCTAAAAAGAAAAATTTGTTGTGATACATAGCAATTTTAAACCCATATGAGACTAAAAGCTTATCTTCAAAATGTATAATATAATCTATCATTAAACATAAAGTTGAAAATGTGTTAATCTAGTTGAAGATTTGAAGAAAGTCGTCTTAGAATATAATATGTTGTGCATAAATAAGTATGAATTTAGATAATTTGGAAAACACTATTAACTTCTCTTTGTAGCTACTGGAGGAAAAGTCTACAGCTTTTTCTTCCAGAATGGAAGAAAAAGTACCCAATGTACTCAGCCTTACCATGAAACTAATTTAGGGCTTTCACATGAAAGCTATAACCCAGTTGTATTCTCTGTTTCATTTCACTAGTGTAGATTTCCTCTACAGAAGCAAACCTCTCCCCAAAAGTCTGTTTTTCAAGGCTATTCTTGTGTTCACAGCTCCTCTCAATACTCATTTCAAATTATGCCCAAGGGGGATATTTAGGGTGAAATATTATGGTTTCCTTCAAAAGGAAGGGATGGGGCGGCATCTGTGGCTCAAAGGAGTAGAGCGCCGGCCGCATATGCCGGAGGTGGCAGGTTCAAACCCAGCACTGGCCAAAAAAAAACTGCAAAAAAAGGAAGGGATGGTATGATAGATACAGTACTTCAGATGAAGACCTTCTATTTAGGTACCTAGTGTCTCTGAATCTCAATTATGAATAATAATACTGCTGAAGGGGTGCTGTGAGGATTAAGAAAAACTACAGTAATATGTCTCATATCTGATCTGGAATAAATACTAAATATTATATTTACATATATATAGTGTGTGTGTGTGCCTAGCTGAAAATGAAAGCTTTTCAAATATGACATAGATCATGCCATAAACATCCACAGTTTCAAACCTTTCTTTGCCAAGGTTTGTGTGATTTACATAGGACTAAATAGAAAAAATGTCACAGCCCATGAAATCATTCTTGCTTTATTATATGCTCTTTCAGATTATCTAGAGCAGTGGTTCTCAACCTCCCTAATGCCACGAGCCTTTAATACAGTTCCTGTGGGTCGCGACCCACAGGTTGAGAACCGCTGATCTAGAGTCATAATATGCTTATTTAGGGAACTGTAGGAAGTTGAAAGAAATCAATACTATTCCAAGTAATATTTAAATTTCATCTAATGTAAATTCCTGTAATAAAAAAGACTTAAAGTAGCATCAGGAAATGACATATTAGTGTATTAGTAATAATTTGGGAATTGCTATGGGGATATATTCAATTTTTCTTTCCTGAAAGATACCAAACAAATGTAGTTTTAAATAAACATGTATTATTTTATTAAAAATAAAACTTGGACAATGTTTTCTTTAAACTTTCTTTTTTTCTGTATTTTTACATTTCACTTTCAGATTCTATCAAATAAAAGCCTATAAATATTTTTGATTCAGAAAAGCATGAGAAATACGGGGAGTTATAGACTGGGAATAGCCCCGTATCTGGTACTTAAACTATCAAGACTGGGTAGGTTTGAATCATCACTCTTTTTTCATATAAGGATCTAACAAAAACTTTTAAGCTTCTGATTTGGGAGTTTAGATATGTTTGTTTTTTTGTATAAATAAATGGCTGATTGCTAAATTTAGTCCAATTTCTCCTAACTGTTCCTAAATTCTTAGGATACGTGCCAGTAAATTACACTTTGTGAATTAATTGTCATATGTGTAATAGTTGCATTTTGGATGTACCTAATTGGATAATTTAAAAAAATCATTTCCATTTAAGGTATCCGTTTGCAGGTCAAAAAGTGAGAAAATGTAATTGTGTTATGTTCAAAAATGTAAAAAAAAAAAAAAAAAAGAAACCCATAAAACTACAAATAAAATTGACTAAATTAAAAAAAAAAATCATGAGAAATAGTCTAAAAATGATCTCTAATCCTAGTAGCTATAGAAATACTATTAACATTTTATGTATCTGTCAGAGTCCGCTTCCTAGAAGCCAGTTCTGTAATAGGGAATCAGGCACAACACGTGACTGAGAATGTGTTCTCAGGGTGGGGGAAGTGACAGGACAGGGCAGAGGAAGGTAGTGGGAAAGGCTGAATTCTCATTTGCTGTTCTTGTGGGAACTGAGTGCTGACTGCACTGAAGAGTTAGTTGAGATGCAGGGCCAAGTTGATTGCAAATGCCTCCTGGGACAGGGTGCTGTAACTCTGACAATCCTTCAGAGAAAGGGGACAGTGGTGAGCTTCAGCAGGGAATGGTTATAGCAGAGTCGCACTGGTCTAGTAAAAGTAACACAGAGGGGCCACCAATAGCATTCACTACATTGTTCTAGACTTAAGCGCCTGTATTTATGTGTATGTATTTTTTCTACACAGAAGAAATGATGCAGAATTTTTTTTTTTTTTTTTACTTTGTTTCATTTATTTATTTATTTGCAATTTTTGTCTGGGTCTGAGTTTGAACCTGCCACCTCCGGCATATGGGGTCGGCACCCTACTCCTTTGAGCCACAGGCACCACCCAGAATGTATTATTTTTAAATTGCTTTTTAAAACTTTAAAGATGTGGCCAGGTGCGGTGGCTCACGCCTGTAATCCTAGCACTCTGGGAGGCTGAGGCAGATGGATTGCTTAAGCTCACAGGTTCCAGACAGCTTGAGCAAGAATGAGATCCTGTCTCTACAAAAAAAAAAAAAAAAAAAAAAAAAAAACCCCACAAAACTTTAAAGATTGTTAAATAAATTTCTACAGGGATGCATTATATTGTACTATAAATATAGATACATCACATTTATCATTTTGAATGTTTCCAGATCTTCCCTTTTGTTTTTTGATTTTTGAGGGTTTTTTATGGAAGCCTATACCTTTCTTAACTATTGGTTGTCTCAGAAGATATAGCCATTGAACTATTGTTTTATTGTTTTATCTTTAAAATATTTTCCGGCCCTCACTCTCCCCAAAGCCAGCTCAGATTGTGAACTGACTCCATGCATTTGTAGGCAATGCAATGGTGAAGTTCAATTATTATTGTTAAATAATTTTATTTGAACCATAGATTAGTGACTTCTAGAAAATTCAGGCCGTGTCATAATACTTGTATTTATATGCATAATTTATGTACCTACTCATATCCCAAATGAATAATTTCTACACTACTTTTTTGAAGTGATTATTTTCCCAGCCACTTTATATTTCTCAGTCTTGGTCAAGGTGGCAAAACATAACGATAATGTCTTTTTATTGCTGGTGTTGAATCCAAGAATAACTTAAATTAGATAGATTTCTGCTGAAGTTATGAAGAAAGTAAACTTAAATTACTCCTGATTTGGAGAAATTAGGTTAAAAAATGTTCACTAGTGAAATTGGTTTTCTCTGAAAAATATTTTTTTTTCCTTTCTTTACATGTATGTGTGTAGGTGGGGTGAATAGGAGAAATAATTAGTCATTTTATTTCACAATTCAAGAACAGCCCCAACTGAGCAACTATATATGACTGACTAAACCTATGGAAACTTGTCTGCATCTGGACCAGATTCATGGTGAGATTCCAGATTTTGTGCTAATAGTGGAATTGAATGAGATTTGAGGGGTCTTGGGAGAAAATATTTTGCATGTGCAAGGGATATGCATTGCCATGGACAGGGACTAAACTGTAACTGATTGCCTTCAAAGAAGACACTAACACTTCTATCATTTCTCCACTTGCATGTCTCTACCATTAAGAAATACAGCCCATTTCTCCTTGAACCTGGGTTGACCTTTGGAACTTACTTTGATCAACAGAATGATATAGAAACCATGCTATGAATTTGCAAACCTGAGCTTGAAGAGGCCCAGCAGCTTCTGTCTTTGTTCATTTCGTATGCTCTTGCTGCTATTAAGCCTACACAACTGAATGGTGAGAGATTATATGCAGAGAGGGGTTCAGTTATCCCAGCTCCTGGATGAGCCCAGTCACATGGATGAGCTATGTGAGTAATCTCAGAAAGACCAGTGAAAGAATCATCCCGCTAACCTGCAGGACACGAAAGACAAAACATCCTGGTTTTTTCAGGCCACTAAGTTTTGGAGTAGCAGGTTACATAGCAGTACCTGGAGTGCTAGGTGCAAGCCCCAGTTAGATTTTAAACCTGTCTAGGCAAGTCTGGAAAACTGGTGAAGTACGATCGACAGATGACATATTAAAAACACTTTTTGGTTAGAAGAAAATGAGACACGGAGGTTGTACACATAGGGACAAAGTGAAGAGAGAGACTGTAAAGAAGAAAGGAAGGAACAATGCTGCGTGCCTCAGACGTGGCCTTCAGCCTGGACTTGTGACAGGGTCCTCCTGTGACAGGAGGAGTGGGGGCACTGAGGCATGTAGCTTGTTGTGGAGAAACAAGGAGTGACATGGCAATCGTGCTGATGAGACGGGAATTCTCCTGCTTTGTGTGCAGAACAGGAGCACGACAGCATTCTAGACACATTGGCGCTGACCACCTGTGAGTCCCCAGAGGAGGACACCTGACAGGGAACATGACAAGACTCTTCTTAAGCTTCCCAAACTCCACGGCCCTCACTCTCCCCAAACAAGCCAGCTCAGATTGTGAACTGACTCCATGCATTTGTAGGCAATGGAATGGTGAAGTTCAATTATTATTGTTAAATAATTTTATTTGAACCATAGATTAGTGACTTCTAGAAAATTCAGGCCATGTCATAATACTTGTATTTATATACATAATTAGATATATATGTGTATATATATATAACATTTGCAGTATTAAGTTTCTCTATCTACATTATTTCCTTTAAATGTTTCCTGACCACTCTGTGAAGTATATAGAACAGTATTACTTTGCCCATTTTAACTGAGAAGTCAAGTCATACTACATAAGCCATTAAGGGATGTTTTCAATATTATAAAATAAAAGTGATAGAACCAGGGTTTGAACTTAGCTCTCCTAATTTCAGCCATCAGTGGAGAATCAGTGCTTATATGCTAGCTTGGATGTATTTACATGATATTTAAGTACTGACTTTGGCTTTTTTTTTTTTTTGTCTATATGCATATCAACACACACACACACACATTTGTGCATTCATATACATACATAAAATATTCTGAAGACATATTCTTATTATCTTGTTATAGGTTAAGAAAAAAAAAGAGACAACTAAATATAAGTGCATGCAAAAGACCTCCTTATAAACAAAATTATTCCCCTACAAAAATCTCCTATGGTATACATGCTAACACAATACAATAAAAGTATTTTTGCTTACTCTTATGTGCACATTTCTCAAATATTATTTGTAAAAACATATTTGTAGCATCTAGTATAGTTTTAAAAATATCATCACTACTAATACAATGTTGTCTGGCAAAAAAAGGTTATGCATCAACAGTTTCCACTGGAATAAGCTGTCATCAGCACATTTCCTTATAAAATAATATTCATTAAAAATAGGCTATTCTCTTAGCTAAAGTGACAGCTCATCACCTTGTCAATTTTCTATAATAATATACACTTCCCAATACAGTGCTAACAAGACACAAGGTAGCATTTCAGTCATCTGCTGCAGTGTCAAAATGGAGACTAGATATAAGGCATTCAAAGAGGAGACGCCAATTAGGGCCCTTCTCTGCAGAGGGGGCTCCCGTGCCATGCAGTAATGTGATCTGTACCCTTGTTATCCCATATCGGGTACTCATGTTCTACCACGTTCATTTTTCTCCTTCTTGCTTCTTTTTCAATATTAACCCCAAGCATATTGTCATAAATACTACAAGTGGGATTGCCAAGCCACAGAGTTCTGGGACCCAGAGCCTAGGCAGACCCACAGGAATGGAGGAAAAAAAGCAGACAGGAAGCAACATTATATACAGAGTGATCACGTTTAGCATCTGGCCCAGCGACGTTTAAATCTTTACCGCTGGTTAGCTGTCTGATTTTATGAAAATAATCAATACTTTCAAGCTTCAAACTCTTTTCATTAAAATGGGGATGTTATGGTAATTGCATCTCACTGGGAGAGTGTGCCATAGCCTGGCACGTCATAGGAGGAGCCCAGTGACCACAATTTCTGTCCACAATAGCCTCACAACAAAGATGTTATTCTCTTGGTTTCCAGCTTGCATCTCTGGGCGTGTGTGTAGAAGCCACCTCTCAGTCTTGCTGTTCCTTCTCTGAATGCTCTAAGAGGTTGGGAGTCTTTGTTTTTCAACAGTGCCACTAGGTGCTCCGAATTGTGTTTTCTTTCATGTTTATCGTGCTGGTAGTTTATTGTATTAACTGAATATGTGGTTTGAAATCTTTCATCTACTCTGAAAAATTCTCAGCTATTATCTTTTCAAAATTTGTGTTATTCCACACTAGAACTCAAATTCCACCTATGGGAGACTTTATAACTGGGTCTAGTATCACTTATGCTTTATTTTCAATTTTATTTGTTACCCTATGTGCTAGCCTGACTACACCTCTCTCCAGTCACATCTACTCTGCTGGAAAGGATCTATATTACATTCTTTTTTCCCCAATATTTTCTTAGGAAAACATTCGAACACAGAAGAGTTGAAAGAATTCTACATTGGATACCCATATATATACCAAACGAGCTTCTACGATTAATGTTGTATACATTTGCATTATTACACATCTGGCTACCTATTCACTTATTAATCCTCTAACTTTTTGAGGCATTTCAAATTAAATTGCAGACACCAGTAACCTTCCCTCTAAGTACTTAAGCACGCTTTCTATTGACTAGATTGCAGTATTTGTTTGCAAGTTTTATTCCTTTTGAGGTAGAATTTATGTACAATGAAATCCACAATTCTTAATCCATTTGCTGAATGTTAATAATTGCAAACACTTGTGCAAAGACATATTTTTATGGGGAGAGACAAGAAATCATTCAATCTGCCAGATACACAATCCATAATATATACAATATTCTCTTTACCTAGAAATTTTCCTCATGGCCTTTTCCAGTTATTCTTAACCTCAAGGCCCATAACCAAACACTGTTCTCATTTTTTCCCTCATAGATTAGTTTTGCCTGTTTTAGGCTTCATATGAAGTGAATCTCAAAGCACACATTCTTTCATGTAAGAACTTTTACCCAAGGTAATGCTTTTGTGATTCACCTATGATGTTAAATGTGTCAGTAATTGTGTTAATTCCTTAAGGTGGCCATAACAGAACATTAGAAACTGAGTGACTTAAAAGGTTAGAAATTTCCTGTCTCCCAGATCAGAGGGCTAGAAGTCTGAAAAGCTGCTGGCAAGGCCAGGTCCTCCTTGACAGCTCTAAGGGAGGATCTTTCTTTGCCTCATTGTAGCTCCGGTGTTTGCAGCACCCTTGGTGTTCCTTGGCTGTAGCAGCCTCATTCCAGGCATGCGGCCATCTTTTCCCTGTATATCTTGGCATCACATTCCTTCTGGATGCCAGTCTCTGATCCACATTTCACTATTTTATAACCACAACAATCATAAGGGATTAGAACCCACCTTATGACCTCGTTTTTGCTCAATTTTCTCTGTAATGACACTATTTCGGAATGAGGTTACATTCTCCTGTATTGGAGGCTAGAACGTCAACAAATCTCCCCCTTTGTCCCAAGGAGGTATCTGACTTGCTGCATGCCCCTCTCAGCTGGAACCAGCCCACCCTGAACACCTGAAATCTGACAGAGCCACAGTCCTCCAAGGCTGTTATGGTCTGAGCAAGGGCTGGGCAGGTTGGCTGTGGATCTAGTGATCAGAGAGCCAGGGGTTAAGATTCCCAGGTCAGGGCAGCTCTAGAAACACTTCCCAGACTTGTGAAGGGAGGGAAATGAGCTTCACCTTCCCTGCAGAAACCCAGACATGGTGAGCAGAGTATTGGCAAGCCTAGAGCTAGCAGTCCCACAATACGTCCGCCAAACCTCGCCCATGGGAGCAGAGATAGCTATGTCCACAGCATTGGGTGGTTGGTGGAGGGGAGGTCCCCATCTCCATGTCCCTTCCCGGAATCCAGTGCTGCTTCTGATCTGGGGTGGGAACAGTGTCCTATCCTACGGACCTCTCTGCACCCTCAGCCCTGAGAGGGCAGCAGACGCCTGCAGATCACACGCCAGTGGTCTCAGGATGCAGAGTGGACATTCTGCCTTCCTCTGTCCTGAAAAGCTTTTATAGCACTTCTCAGTCCCCTTGGGGGGACCAGTGCACAAGGTCAGGACCCCAGGAATGCTGCTGCTCTCCTGAGTCTCCCTGTTCCTTTGTGGCTGTAACAGTCCAAGCAGGTGCTGGTGAGTGTTCATGTGGGACTGAGTGACAGGGAGATGGAGGGGCTGTGACTTCCCCATAGGACAGAGGCATCCTCTGTCCCAGATCAGGTCTGTGGTGGGGGGAAGAATCCTACTGAGCCCATAGCCTGGAGCTCTACTGAGAAGCGCTTGGTTTGCCAATGCAGCAGTGCCTGGAATACATCAAGTAGAAGGGCTGTCTGACGGACTAGGAACCAGCGACCATCCTAGGTGTGAGGGGAGGAAAAGTAAACACTCCCACCTACCCCTTCCACTGGACTCCAAGTCCCTCAGTCTTGGCCAAAATGTTTTCATTTTTTTTTTTTTTTTTTTTTTTTTTTTAAACTAGGTATCTACCCAGAAGGAAAAAAAAAAGTCGTTCTACCATAAAGACATTTGAAGACATTTGTACTAGAATGTTCATCATAGCTCAATTCACAATGACTACGAGGTAGAATCTGCCAAAATCTTGCTCCTTCTTGTTCTGCTTCATGACTTTTTCCCATGTCATCTCCAGTAACGGTAAGTTCTGGCACCTTTGCCCAAGTATTTCACCTAGGCTATGTTTTTCATTCACCTGAAACTTTTTTGCCTCTATGGGATGGTCTAGTGACCATCCTGCTTTACTGAGATATAATGGAAAAAATCAACTACACATAAAGCTTTACTGAGATATAATGGAAAAAATCAATTACACATAAAGCATACAATTTGACACATTTTGATACATCCATACCCTCCTACATTATGCCCATTTATAATGCCCCTTTCTTGGTATCTCCTGTTACTCTCCAGACAACAAGAAATGTGAGTTCTGTCACTAAAGTTCAATCTTCATTTTCTAGAACTTTATAGTAATAGAATAATAATACAATTGTTACTTTGTTCTTGTTTGTTTTCATTCACTCATTATACTTATCTGAAGGTTCGTCCCTGCACCTATTAATAACAGTTCATTCCCTTTGATTGCTATGTAATGTATTCTCTTTAATGAATTATTAGAATTGGTGAAAGTAAGCTATGGTGAGAGAGATCAGAAAAGCAATTGCCTCCAGGGGAGATTGGGAAGTGCTGTGAAGGAAGTTTCTGTGTATGGCTGCTGTTTACATGAGTGCATACATTAGTTGTAGTCCATTGAATTGTAAACTTAAGATGTGTACATTTCACTATTGTAATTTATCAGTAAAATATAAAGGGCAGCATATGACAAAAATCACCACTTCTACCACCTGCTTGCCAAACTAGTTTGTTGATATGCTCATGTGTTTGAGTCAATCATTTATTTTCATATTTCTGGTTACCCAGAGTAGTGTCTTTTGGCATATTTTTTAAGCATTTCCCTATGGCTTAATCCTTTGGGAGAAAAAATTTATGAAAAGTTTATTTTATGCCAGGCTTTCTTAAAACAGTCTAACTAAACCAATTATTACTCTCTCCAAGTTATCTGTATAAAAATAAAATCTACTCCTCAGAAATACAAAAAATCCTTAATGAATATTATAAGAAACTTTATTCTCAGAAATATGACAATCTGAAGGAAATTGACTGATACTTGGAAGCACGTCGCCTTCTAAGACTTAACCAGAACCAAGTGGAAACGTTGAACAGGCCCATATCAAGTTCTGAAATAGCTTCAACCATACAAAACCTCCCTAAAAAGAAAAGCCCAGGACCAGATGGTTTCACGTCAGTATTCTACCAAACCTTTACAGAGGAATTAATACCTATACTACTCAACCTGTTGCAAAAGACAGAAAAAGAAGGAAGACTACCCAACACGTTCTATGAAGCAAATATCACCCTGATCCCCAAAACAGGAAAAGACACAACGAGAAAAAAAAATTATAGACGAATATCACTAATGAATATAGATGCAAAAATATTCAACAAGATCCTAACAAACAGAATCCAGAAACACATCAAACAAATTATACATCATGACCAAGT
>CAUYPK010123978.1:0-12317 GCA_963574355.1 Loris lydekkerianus | reverse complement strand
GAGGGGAGGGGAGGGGAGGGGAGGGGAGGGGAGGGGAGAGGAGAGGGGAGAGGAGAGGGGAGAGGAGAGGGGAGAGGAGAGGGGAGAGGAGAAAGGAAAGGAAAGGAAAGGAAGAACTAAAAGCAGTGTCTATATTCGTTTCCTTTAGCTGCCATACCAAATCACCATAATCCAGATGGCTTAAACAAAAAAAAGTTTATCCTCTCATAGTTCTAGAGGGTAGAAGTCAAAGTCAGGGTATCACAGGGCCATCCATGTCTCTTAAGGTCTGTAGAGAAGCAACTTCTTTGCCTGTTCCTAGCTTTCATTGGTTACCTGCAATCCTTCATGTTCCCTAGCATGCAGCTGCATCACTCCAGTTTCTGCCTTTGTTGCCACATGGCTCACCTGTGTCTGTGTCCAAATTTTCCTCTTATATTCCTCAGTCATATTGGATGTGGGGGGCAGGCAAAGACCTTATTCCCCACTAAAGTCACATTCACAGATTCTGGCTAGGCTTAAATGGAGTTGGAGGAACACTATATGATTCTCTCATGTAAAATGAGAAACCACAAGATATTTACCACAGAAAAGCATTAAGTTATTGACTTTCTGAATGTTGGTATTAGAGCATATGAAATCAGAGTTTTTAAAAACATTTAAGGGCACAGCGCCTGTGGCTCAAAGGAGTAGGGCGCAGGCCCCATATGCTGGAGGCGGCGAGTTCAAACCCAGCCCCGGCCAAAAACTGCCAAAAAAAAATTTTTTTTTTAAGGCTGGGCACAATGGCTCACGCCTGTAATCCTAACACTCTGGGAGGCCAAGGCAGGTGGATTGCTTGAGCTCATAAGTTCGAGGCCAGCCTGAGCAAAAGTGAGACACCATCTCTACTAAAATTGAAAAACTGAGGCAAGAGGGTTACTTGAACCCAAGATTGGAGATTGCTGTGATCTATGATGCCACAGCACTCTACTCAGAGCAATAGCTTGAGATTCTGTCTCAAAAAAAAATTTAAGCACCAAAAATTGAAGGAAAATTGTTATTTCTTTCCATATACAAGTCTCTTTCAGAATAGGCTAGAATCCAGTAAGCTTGTGTTTGACAGTGAAATTTTTACATACATGTGCTTTTTATAAGAATCTATACTTTTTTTGTTGAGCTTTGTTTTATAATTCTTAACTACAAAGGATCTGCTGTTAAGTAACGTTCCTTTTGAATTACATAACAGATTTTGATATAATGTGATGTTTGGCAAACTTGACATTGAAAAATTACTAAGAAAATCATTCTTTCTTTTTTAAGACTACAAAAGGAGCTTCGTCTTTCAAGATAACTCGTGGAATTGAAGCAGCTGGTGGTAAATTAAGGTTTGTTAAATAAGTAATGGGAAATAAGTCATGAAAATGCTAGAAAATATTCAATTATAAGGGAACTTTTCTCTGTTATTATGATGGATGAGGATTTCTTAGAGCACAGGTTAGGCACAGTGACTGACAGCTGTAATCCCAGCACTTTTTGGGGTGGCCAAGTTAGGAGATTGCTTGATACCAGGAGTTTGAGACCAAATTGGGCAATATAGCGAGACTTGATTTCTACAAACAGTTGTTTAAAAATTAGCTGAGTGTGGTAGCTTATGCCTGTAGTCCCAGCTACTCAGGAGACTAAGGCAGGAAGATCACTTGAGCCAGTATTTGAGGTTACAATGAGCTATGGTGACGCTACTGCACTCTAGCCTGGCAATAGAGCAAGACCTTGTCTCAAAAAAAAAAAAAAAAAAGCCCCAACCAGAGCCCTAGCAGAGAAAGATAGACAGATGAATTTGACCATTTCAAAATGTAAAACATTTTTATACTTTAAAGTAAAACTTTAAGTAATCAACTAGGAGCAGATAATTTGCAGTGTACAGGCATGCCTCAGAGATATTACATGTTCAGTTACAGACCACAGCAACAAAGTGAATTTGCAATAAAAGGAGTCACATTGATTTTTGGGGTCCCTTCCCAGTACATGTAAAAAACACATATTGTAGTCTGTTAAGTGTACAATAGCATCATGTCTTTTTTTTTTTTTTTTTTTTTTTTCTTTTTTTGAGAGTCTCACTGTTGCCTAGACTAAGGTGCAGTGGTGTCATCATAGCTCACTGCAACCTCAGACTCCTGGGTTCAAGTGATCCTCCTGGCTCAGCCTCACAAGTATCTGGGACTACAGACTCACTCTGCAAAGCCTAGCTAATTTTTCTATTTTTTTCTAAAGACAGGATCTTGCTATGTTGCTTGGACTGCATACCTTAATTTAGAAATACTTTATTGCTTAAAAAAATTGGTAACAGTCATCTGAGCATTCAGTGAGTCAAAATACTTTTGTGGTTGGAGGGTCTTTCCTCAATGCTATTAATGGATCAGAGTGATGATTGCTGAAGTTTGGATTGGCCATGGCAGTTTCTCAAATAAGGCAACAGTGAAATTTGCTGTGTTGATTAACCTAGTTCACAAGATTTCTTTCTCTATAGGTTGAGATGCTGTTTTTTAGCATATTACCTATAGTAAAAATTCTTTCAGAATTGGGAGTCAGTCCTCCCAAACTTTGCCACCTCTTTTTCAACTAAGTTCTAAACATTCTAAATCCTTTCTTGTCATTTCAACAGCATTCACAGACTCTTGACCAGGAATAGATTCCATCTCAAGAAACCACTTTCTTTGCTTATGCATAAGAAGCAGCTCCTTATCTGGTCAAGTTTTATCCTGTGAATTTAGCACTTCAGTCACATCTTCAGGCTCTACTAATTCTAGTTTTCTTGCTACCTCCACCACCTCTGCCATTACATTCTCCACTGAAGGCTTTGTTTTGTTTCTGTTTTTTTGTTTGTTTGTTTATAGAAACCGAGTCTTGCTCTTGCCCAGATTAGAGTGCCATGTGTCAGCCTAGCTCACTATAACCTCAAGCTCCTGACCTTAAGGGATCCTTCTGATTCAGTCTCCAGAGTAGCTAAGACTACAGGCATAAGCTACCACATCTGGCTGATTTTTTAAATTTTTTGTAGAGACGATATCTCAATATTTTGCATAAGCAGAATAGATTTAGCATAATTCTTAATGCCCCTAGGATTTTCAGAAGGTTAAATGAGCATTAGCTTTATTTTTTTATTTATTTATATTTTTTTGAGACAGTCTCCCTTTGTCGCTCTTGGTAAAGTGCTTTGGCATCACAGTTCACAAAAACCTCCAACTCTTAGGCTTAAGCTAGTCTCTTGCACAGCCTCCCAAGTAGCTGGGATTACAGGCACCTGCCACAACACTCAGTTATTTTTTGTTGCAGTTGCCAGTGCTATTTTAGCTGGCTGGGGCCGGGTTCGAGCCCACCACCTTTGATATAGGGGACCGGCACCCTACCCACTGAGCCACAGGCACTGCCCAGCATTAGCTTTAACTTAAAGTCAACAGCTGCATTAGCCCATAACAAGAGAGTCATCCTGTTCTTTTAACCCAGGCTTTGACTTCTCTCTAGCTACAAAGTCTTAGATGACATCTTTCAACATAAGGCTGTTGCATTTACACTTAAAATCTATTGTTTAGTGGCACTACCTTTATCAGTGATCTTACCTAGATCTTATGGATAACTTGCTTTATCTTCTGCATCAGTACTTGCTGCTTCACCTTTCACTTTTATATTAAGGAGACAGGCAGCTTCTCTCCTTAAGCTTCATGAACTGGGCCAGGCAGGGTACCTCACGCCTATATCCCAGCACTTTGAGAGGCCAAGGTAGGCAGATCGCCTGAGCTGACAAGTCTGAGACCTACCTGATTCAAAACAAGACCCTGTCTTCTAAAAATAGCCAGGCGTTGTGGCGGGCACTTACAGTCCAGCTACTCAGCAGGCTGAGACAAGAGAATCACTTGAGCCCAAGAGTCTGAGGTTGCTATGAGCTGTGACACCACAGAACTCTACCAGGGGCAACAGAGTGAGACTCTGTCTCAAAAAAAAAAAAAAAAAAAAAACTTTATGTACTAACATTTTCTAACTTCACACTTTTCTTCTGCAGCTTCCTCACCTCTCAGCCTTCATAGATGTGAAGAGAGAGCCTTACTTGAGATTAGGCTTCAACTTATGGAATGTGGTGGCTGGTTTGATGTTCTATCCAGACCTCTAAAATTTTCATCACATCCACAATAAGGTTATTTCATTCTCTGGCACAGCGGTTCTCAACCTGTGGGGTTGCAAACTGTATTAAAGGGCCACGGCATTAGGAAGGTTGAGAACCACTGCTCTAGCAGAAGGTGGAAGAGGTGGGGAAAACTCTGTTTCACTTTCTTAATATTCGAGTATTCATTGGAGTGGTACTTTTAATTTCTAAGAGCTTTTTCTTCTTCTTTTTTTTTTTTTTTTTTTTTTTGACTAAGAGTCTAACCATGTTGCCCTTGGTAGAATGCCGTGGCATCACAGCTCACAGCAACCTCAAACTCCTGGGCTTAAGTGATTCTCTTGCCTCAGCCTCCCAATTAGCTAGTACTACAGGCACCCACCACAACACCCGGCTATTTTTTGGTTGCAGTTGTTGTTGTTTAGCTGGCCCAGGCAGGGTTTGAACCTGCCAGCCTGGATGTATGTGGCTGGCGCCGTAACCACTGTGCTACAGGCACCAAGCCTCTAAAAGCTTTTTCATTGTATTCACAACTTGGGTAATTGGCTTGGTACAAAGTTCTGGCTTTTAGGCTTTCCCAGCTTTCAACATACTTTTCACACTATGTTTAATCACTTCTAGCTTTTGATTTTAAAGTGAGATTCTGTGACTTCTCCTTTCACTTGAACACTTAGAACCATTGTAGGGTTATTACTTTGCCTAATTTCAATATTGTTGTGTCTCAGGGAATAGGGAGGCCCAGGGAGAAGAGGGTGGTGGAGCAATTGGAACACACACATTTATTGATTACGTTGGATGTCTTTATGTGGACATGGTTCATGGAGCCTCAAAACCATTATAATAGTATCAAAGATATTTTTCATAGATCAGTCATAACAGATGTAATGATAATGAAAATTTTGAAATACTGTGAGAATTATCAAAATGTTACAGAGAGGCTCGGCACCCATAGCTCAGTGAGTAGGGCACCAGCCACATACCCCAAAGCTGGTGGGTTCAAGCCCGTCCCGGGCCTGCTAAACAACAATGACAACTGCAACCAAAAAATAGGCAGGCATCTGTAGTCCCAGCTACTTGGAAGGCTGAGGCAAGAGAATTGCTTAAGCCCAAGAGTTTGTGGTTGCTGTGAGCTGTGATGCCACGGCCCTGTACCAAGGACGACATAATAAGACTCTGTCTCAAAAAAAAAGGCTTGGCGCCAGCCATATACACCTAAGCTGACGGGTTTGAATCCAGCCCAGCCTGCCAAACAACAATGATGGCTGCAAAAAAAATAGCCAGGTGTTGTGGTGGGTGCCTGTAGTCCCAGCGACTTGGAAGGCAAAGGCAGGAGAATCGCTTAAGCCCAGGAGTTGGAGGTTGCTATGAGCTGTGACAGGGTGACAGCTTGAAGTTCTGTCTCAAAAAAAAAAATTACAGAGATACAAAGTGAGCACATGCTATGGGGAAAATGGCATCAATAGACTTGCTTGACACTGGATTGATAACCACAAACCTTCAATTTGTAAAATATATAGTATTTTTGAAGCATAATAAAGTGAAACACAGTACAAAGAGGTAGGCCTGTATATAACATATAAAGGATTACTATTTGAAAAAAGAAAATACTACAAATTAGGGGGAAAACAACTGGAGAAAATAACTGGACAATAAGAACAGGCTGTTCCCAGAAGAGGAGGCCAGAAACACTAGTCTTTTCTTATAATCGATAGTGTAATACCATTTCACACCCATCAGATTTTTTTGTATGTCATGTAATGGCAGTGGTAAGGATGATAAAGAATCTCTTATTCTGCTGGTAGGAGTAAAATTTGGTATGACCACTTAGAAACAGTGAATAACTAGTAATATCAAAAAACCTAACAGTTTTTAATCCACACAAAGATATACTTTATAAAGACTGAAACTATATAAATGTCCATTATTAAGGAAATGGGTAAAGTATGGTATCTAAATCTATGTATTGACATAGCAGAGCTTAACGAAATATTGTGCAAAACAAGGTTCAAGATTTCCTTAAAGTATAATACATTATAATTTTTTAAGTAAAATAATACTGTATAGTGCCTATAATTATGGTTGTTTCTAGAGTTGGAGAGAATAGGGAATTGGCCTGAGAAGGGTACAAAGGGATCTTCAACTTTATTTGCCATTTTTTTGACAATGGTAAAATATACTGTGTAACTTAAAATTTACCATTTTTAAGTATGCAGTTAAGGGGCATTTAGCAATTATCACCACTATTCATCTCCAGAACTTTTTTACTTGCCACCTGAAATTCTCTACCCATTGAATAATGACTCCCCATTCTCCCTTTCCCCTCAGCCTCTGATAGCCTATGAGCCTCCTTTCTGTCTTCTGTCTCTGAATTTGACTACTGAAGGTGCTTCGTACAAGTGGAATCTTACAGTATTTGTCTTTTTGTGACGGGCTTATTTCGCTTAGCATAATGTACTCAAGGTGCATCTAAGTTGTAATTTGATAGGATTTCATTCCTTTTTAAGGTTAAATTATTTGCTACTTTTAAAAAATATTTTTAAATTTTTTAAATTTTAATTGATTAGTATATGGGGATTTGTTATATTATTTGCACTGTTTTATACTTTTAAAATTTTCTCTCCAAAGGAATTGAATTAATAAGAGCTTATTCTGATTGAGATAATTCATTACAATTTATTTCCAATTCAGTGTGACTGCAACAAGGGAGAACATGGCTTACACTGTGGAATGCCTGAGGGGTGATATGTAAGTAGAACATTTGCTTTTAAAGAAATATTATGTTTCTCACTTCTGATCTTTGTAATGTGTACTTATGACCTCTGCCTTTTATTTTAGATTATAATACACAAACTATGCACACAAACATTGTTCTTACCCAAGACCTAAACTTTAATATTGAGAGCATTACAGTTATGTGGAATCTTGAATGTTAGTTTTAAATCTTTAATTCTTATCCTGATGTCTTTCTTCCATAGTGATATTCTAATGGAGTTCCTGCTCAATGTCACCACAGCACCAGAATTTCGTCGTTGGGAAGTAGCCGACCTTCAGTCTCAACTAAGGGTTGACAAAGCAATGGCTTTTCAGAATCCACAGGCTCGTAAGTACATTACTGAATACATTGGGTTGTTTCTAAGATACTGTGTTTTTGAGCATATGCATTTGTAGAAGAAAAAGTTACTGTTGAAATTTTTTACTACTTAGGTTTGAAAATGTCTTTCTCAAAGATTTGTTCAATTATTTAAATATTTTTTTCTTTTTAAACATTTACTTTTTGCTTATTTTTCATGTTTGATGGTAAATAAATTGGCTACAGAATCCTAGATACTTTAACTATTTCCCTCCCGTTGCTTTTTAGCAATTATTTTCTTACAACAAATCCAACAGCAGTATATTGTTGCTGCCTCTGCTGTTGTTTATTGTTACATGTTACTATTACTGTTTAGACAACTTCCCTTTATTGGGTCATTCCAAAGTAAGCAAGTGAATTTTTTTTAAATTACAGCTTTTTTATTCATATCTTACATTTATGTATTGTTTAATTAAGTACACTACCAAAACAATTTTTTAAACAAGCACCACTGACTCTTTGGAAGTCATATAACTTCTGTGGACCAGGAATAGGTGAACAGCAACATGAAACAGGCTTCCTTCAGAGTGCAGGTCTGGCAGGTATCTGAAACATAGTGAGTACTCGGTTCATGCTGATAACTTTGTGTCACAGATGAGTGTGATCTTTGTTACTCAGGAGTTCTACCAAAGAATGGCAAAATTGTAGAAAAATGTCTTTACATGTCTGTAGTGGCTTCTTTCCCCACTGGGAGCAGTGAGGCTCCAGCCCTCATCTTTTCTACCTGAACAGTTACTGTATAGTTTCCTGGCTGCTGTCTCTCCCTCGAAGTTTATACCTTCAGTTCATCTCCTCACACATTGCCAATACAGTGATCTTTCTGATGTGAAAATCCTTTAAAAGGCTCCTTATCATTGTAGGATAAAGTCTGAACTCTTCACCTTATTGCATATATGGCCTTTAATGATCTGACCCCAACCCACTTCTCTTGTTTCCTACTCTACTCTCTTCCCCTTCCTGCTGTGATTCCCCTTTGAATCAAACTGCTGCTGTGCTTTATGGTGTTTGTTTCATCTCTTTCCTCTGCCTGAAATGCTCTTCCCAAATCATTCACCTGGGAAACACCTACTCATTCCATAAGACTTACCCCATATTGCACTTCTATTACTCCATTCCAGTTCCTACTGCCTTTCTCTTGTACCCCTGCTGTACTTTTTGATATACTGCTGACATTGTACCATAAAACTTTATTTCACAAGTTTTCCTCTTAACACTTTGAGGGCAAGCATTTATTGTTTTATTGTATATTATTACTCATCTCTGTATTTCTAGCACTTAGCACAGTGCCTGCCATAGAGAGGTTGCCCAGATAATGAGCAAATCAAAGAAACATCTCAAGCAAAGACTGAAGCTGGAAAGCAAAGCAGGGATAGCACCTGTAGGAGCACCTGAAACAGGAATAAGTTCAGTTTGGCAGCATTTGACACTTGAAAGTAATATGGCCTAAGACTGATAGTTTCATATTGTCACTTATTCTGACCTCTCCCTTACTACCTGGAAAAGAAACCTGAGAAATAAGCAAAATTCAGATTAAATGACTTGTCCAAAGACACATGGCAAATTGGTGGCAGAACAATAACTAGATTAGGGCTTCCCAAAACCAGTCCATTGTCCTTTTCAGGCAATACCAGGTAGATTAAAGTTAGAGAAAGGGTTTAAGCGGATTTGTGGACTTGGGCATGTAGAAGCTGCTGCCATATAATCTCATTTTTCTTAGCTCATCCTGACTGGAAGAATTTTTAAAGTTGTTAGTGGTTAAGTCACAATAAATTTCAAGTCCTTTTAATTCTTGAATGCCAAAAGATAACTAAATTTGTACAGGCTTATTGCTTTCTAGGTTTTAAAAATGTTCTTATCTTTACTTAAATTACATACCAGTAACTGTTTGTTTGCTTATCATACAGAAGTCATTGAAAATTTGCATGCTGCGGCTTACCGGAATGCCTTGGCTAATTCTTTGTATTGTCCTGACTATAGGATTGGAAAAGTGACATCAGAAGAGGTACCAATAAAATATATTTATTATATTTTAAAATATGCTTGTTTTCACATTAAATTGAATATTTACCTTTGGTTTGTTTGCTAATTTTTCTTTTTATCTTCAAATTTTTAGAAATTCAGCTTGCTTGCTTTTTTATCATTTTTTCTTTTTATTATCCTCTGATCTAATTTCTTAGCTTATTAACAAAAATCTATGTATCTTTTAACTAAAAATGTTCTTGTGACAAAAGTGACATGATCATTACAGAAAAATCTAAAAATAAATGTTTAAATATCGTAATAAAGCCTTTAACTTTTAAAACTCTTTAATCCTTCTGAATACATAGATATGACTGAACCTACTTTCTTATCAGCCCCCTAGCTCATTCACCTTTTCTAGCACACCAGACTCCCATGCTGGCACTATAGATTTGTCATATGTCTTAGCCATATGTGTGTCTTAGAACTTTGTTTCCAAAACTGGAAGCACAGATTGTTAAATCTGCGAGTGTAGATATGTGCATATAATTTGAATTTCCTTCTCCTACCACCCATCCCCTCAAAATAAATTTATCAAAAGATTTTAAGAGAAAAATTTGGAATTATCAACCCTTTAAAGTAAATTTCACTTAGAAATTCAGGTTTTATTCTCGTTTCGTTTCTGGTTATCTGCTATAGAAAATTAAGCTTGTGTCCCTTGTTCTTTTCACTTATCAATTAGTAATTTAATGCCTGCCATTTGTGTAGCACTTTTATTTAAAAATTCGAACTCATACCATCCAACTTGAACAGGAAACAATTTTCATAAGTCTAGCCTCTAGGGAGTTTTGAAATTTTTCAGAAATCAGTTTCACCTTTGTAAAGATGTATCATCTCTACCAGAATCTGTTCGGGAGGCAGGATGTCTTCAAGGTAGCTGAAAAAGTGTACATAGGAGAACATTTATCTATTAGGATGTCTGTTGTAACACTTTTATAATTATAAAAAATAAACTAGTATCTGGCACTAATCAGGATTAGTTAATTTATCAAATATTTATAGAATGGAACATTGTTCAACCATGCAGAAATATTGATACATAAAAATTACATATCAATATTGTCAAGTAAAGGCAATTTATAAATTAGAAAAATAAACAAAAAGGTATGTATGTATCGTAGACAAATACAAAGATGTTAACTAAAATAAGATTTTATTAAAAAATAAAATAGGGCCAGGCGTGGTGGCTCACACCTGTAATCCTAGCACTCTAGGAGGCCAAGGCAGGTAGAGTGCCTGAGCTCACAGGTTTGAGACCAGCCTGAGCAAGAACATGACCTCATCTCTAAAAATGTCCAGGCATTGTAGCAGGCGCCTGTAGTCTCAGCTACTCTGAAGGCTGAGGCAAGAGGATCGCTTGATCCCAAGAGTTTGAGGTTGCTGTGAGCTACAACACCATGGCATTCTACCAAGGGTGACAAAATGACACTCTAACTCAAAAAAAAGCACGCATCTAAGTTTCTGTAGGCTAATAGAAATTCTAAAGAAATTGGTGCTAGAATACTTTGAGCAATGGCAGTATCAGTAGAAAGACATTAATAGAGAAAGAAGAATGTGACCTTGCAAGTTCACTCTCTAGATGCTTGCACACCATTCATTTTAGGGCACAGTTTGATAAGCTGATGAAAAAGTTCAGTTTCACTGTTTTAGCACAAGAATGATTCTCAACTTTATCACCTTCCTTCCCGAAGGAGCCTTTCTAGCCATTTTTTTCTAAACTTCTCCAGTGAACTTTTTTTTGTGGGGGGGAGACAGAGTCTCACTTTGTCGCCCTCAGTAAAGTGCTATGGCATTGTAGCTCACAGCAACCTCAAACTCTTGGACTCTAGGCATTCTCTTGCCTCAATAGCTAGGACTACAGGTGCCCACCACGATGCCCAGCTATTTTTAAAGACTAGGTCTTGCTCTGGCTCAGACTGGTCTCAAACCTGTGAGCTCAGGCAATCCGCATGCCTTGGCCTCCCCGAGTGCTGGGATTATAGCTGTGAGCTACTGCACCCAGCTTCAAATGAACTTTTAATGCCACAGGTGCACTGTATATCTGTTTGCATGCTGTGTATGTTTCTTACCCCCAAGAATCAATTTTTGCCCACCTAAAGGTGATACCATTTCTTTTGAAAGTATGTGTTTTAATATACAAATACAAAAAAGCCCTGCTTTTGTATATTAAGCCTAGGGTAATAGTATAAACCAGTGATTCCTAAATCTCCCTAATCCTCACATCACTGGTGATTGATTGAATGGATGGGTAGTTGTTTGCTTTTAAATAAAGATTCTAAGATTTCGTATTGAAATTGACTATACCAGTATGTAGGGTGAGTCCTAGGAAGGAGGGAACAGTGACGGTTTCTATGTTTTGAGCTCTCTACATACTTCAGTGATATCTGGGTTGGAAACCCCAATATAGACAAGGGTTCATGGTAAGAAAAGCTTTCTTGCTGCACAAGAGAAGTAAACTTACAGAATTCTGTTGCCTATTATAGAACGTTAATAGTGCCTTATTACTTACCTGTATAAAGACAAAAGAAATGATGTTCTCCTTAAGTCACATCATAAAAATCATAAACTTAGTCCCACTTTTTTCAAGTTCAAGTCAGTGTGTTCTCTAATTTCTTTTTTAATAAGATGTGATTCACATACCTCACAATCCACTTCTTTAATTAAAGTGTACAATTCAGTGGTTTTTATAGTGTTCACAGGGTTGTACAACCATGACCACAGTCAAATTCTAGTTCTTTTAAGCAATGGTTTGTATAATAAAATTCCTGTGTAATTTTTGACACAGTCCCATATAGTTCATTGTAGCAGTTTTTAAGCTGAGTATTTATTTTCTGCCAAACTGCGCTTTTTATGTTTTTGTAGCTTTTTATATTTATACCATATAACCTAATATATGTTCTTAATTTCCTCAGTTACATTACTATGTTCAGAATCATTTTACAAGTGCAAGAATGGCTTTGGTTGGACTTGGTGTGAGTCATCCTATGCTTAAGCAAATTGCTGAACAGTTTCTCAACATGAGGGGAGGGTTTGGTTTAACGGGTGCTAAGG
>CAUYPK010123976.1:0-12540 GCA_963574355.1 Loris lydekkerianus | reverse complement strand
CAAGAGCACGGCCTACAGACACATGAAAAAATGCTCATCTTCCTTAATCATCAGAGAAATGCAAATCAAAACTACTTGGAGATATCATCAACTCCAGTAAGATTATCCCACATCATAAAATCCCAAAACCAGAGATGTTGGTGTGGATGCAGAAAAAAGGGCACACTTCTAGACTGCTGGTGGGAATGCACACTAATACGTTCCTTCTGGAAGGATGTTTGGAGAATACTTAGGGACCTAAAAATAGTCCTGCCATTCGATCCTATAATTCCTTTACTAGGTTTATACCCAGAAGACCAAAAATCACAATATAACAAAGACATCTGTACCAGAATGTTTATTGCAGCCCAATTCATAATTGCTAAGTCGTGGAAGAACCCCAGGTGCCCATCGACCCACGAATGAACTAGCAAATTGTAGTACATGTATACCATGAAATATTTACAGCCTTCAAGAAAGATGGAGACTTTACCTCTTTCATGTTTACATGGATGGAGCTGGAACATATTCTTCTTAGCAAAGTATCTCAGGAAAAAGTATCCAATGTACTCAGCCCTACAAATGAAGCTAAATTATAGCCTTCACACCCTACTATAGCAGAAGACTATGAGGAAAGGGTCAAGGAAGGGGAAGGGAGGGGGGAGGTTAGGATGGAGGGAGGGTAATAGGTGGGGCCATACCTACGGTGCATCTTAGAATGGGTACAGGCAAAACTTACTAAAGGCAGAATACAAATGTCTACATACAATAACTAAGAAAATGCCATGAAGGCTATGCAGAACAGTTTGATGAGAATATTTCAGATTGCATATGAAACCAGCACATTGTACCCCTTGATTGCACTAATGTACACAGCTATGATTTAACAATAAAAAAGTATTAAAGTAGAAAACATCTCCAAAAAAAAAAAAAAAAATTCTTAGATGATATTTATGTTCTCAAGTAACATAATCTCTAATTATAACATAATATAACTAATTTATACATAAATTTTTGTCTATTTGTTTTATGAAATTTACTTCAAAGCATAGATGTCATTACTATATTGGGACAAAAAGGATCTAATTCAAGACCCTCTTCCATGTAGAGGCTGAGAGAAGTCATTTGTGACAATCATATACATGATTAATTACAACATACTGCAGCATGATATTTTGAGATGTAGGTTGTAGCCAACAAATTCCACATAACTTGTGCAGGTTATCCAATTATGGGTTCCCATCTAGAAGAAGATTGAAAGGCTCCAGGGCATAGCCTGGTAAGCCTAAAAACATCTGCAAACAAAAAGCTCCTAAGCCACTTGGCTTTTCAGGAGGCTTCCTTAATCAGAGCTTAGGTCCCACTAATATCTTGTGTAGCCTCCTGCGAATCTCCTTCGTCTTGATAGAGTAGATAATAGGGTTGAGCATTGGAGGCACAAAGAGATAGACCAGGGATATAAACTTGTGCACATACTCAGGGGCATGCTTTCCAAATCGATGGACCATCGACACACTAACCATGGGCACGTAGAAGATAAGCACAGCACAGATATGTGACACACATGTGTTGAATGTCTTAAGCCTCTCCTCCTGGGAGGCAATTGCCAGCACAGAGTGCACAATCAGCACATAGGAGAAGAGGATCAGCACTGAATCTACACCAAAAGCAGAGATGACAATGAACAGGCCATACATGCTGTTGATGGTTGTGTCTCCACAGGGCAGACGGATCAAGTCAGGGTGCAGGCAATATGAATGGGTCAAGACATTGGCCTTGCCAAAAGGCAGCCTCTTCAGGAGGAAAGGAAGTGGGAAGACCATGCAGAAGCTGCGGATAATGATGGATATGCTAATATGGGCCAGACGGGTGTCAGTGAGCACTGTGGAATAGCGCAAGGGGTTGCAGATGGCCACATAGCGGTCAAAACTCATGGCCAGCAGGATCCCAGACTCTGTCCAGGAGAAAAAGTGGATGAAGAACATCTGGGCCAGGCAGGCATCAAAACCAATTGCTGGGGCATGAAAACACACAGCAGCCAGGACAGTAGGCAATGTAGAAAAGGACACACCCAGGTCATTAACAGACAGAAGTGACAGGAAATAGTACATTGGCTGGTGCAAGCTCTGCTCTTCCTTTATGATGAAAAGGATGAGGGTATTGCCAAGGATGGAGATAGCATAAAGCAGCAGGAGGACGGTAGCCAGCCAGTGCTCCAGGCTCTTCATCTCTGGAAACCCTGTTAGTGTGAAGCTGGTGGCACTTGAGATGTTGGTCCCAAACTTGCCCATCAGGGTTTCTGAGTGACCTTTGGGGAAATGCAACCCAGAGTGAACCAAGGTCAGACAGTGGAAGAAGTGAAGACCAGAAGTAGATGGTGTCTTAGGATAGAAGAAAGATTCCAATGCCTAAGACCATGAATAGTCAGAAAAAAGCTGGTGATATTTCAAACCATTTATAGTGTTTTTATTTTATTTTATTTTTATTATTATTATTATTTTCCTTTTTTTTGCAGTTTTTTGGCCAGGGCTGGGTTTGAACCCACCCCCTGCAGTATATGGGGCCGGCACCCTACTCCTTTGAGCCACAGGCGCCACCACCATTTATAATCTTATTATGGTCTCCAGATCCTTCCCCGTAGACATCTGTTGACTCATTTTTGGACATTATTCCAGGTTCTTTCTGTGTTTGCATTTTTTACATAGGTTTAAATATTTCACTCATGAGAGAAAATGGTTTTTCCTTTTCTCTCTACCAGTTTTTAGCCATAAGATTATTCAATAAGTGAGGTACAATATATCCTCTGTGAAGTTTTTCCTTAATCTCTGCCTACTACTTTACTCCGTCTTGTTCAAGTGATAACACTTTTGGTTTGTATTCTTAGCTGCCTCCCCTTTCTTCCCTTGAAGAACATTTAAAAATTTCTTTGCTCAGATGAAACTCATACCAAATAAATAGAAATTTCTGCAGGTGAAACTCATGAGTCAGTATTTGTTTGAATATCGAGGCATTTCTAATAGATAGCCAAGTTTGAGAATCAGGGGTTTAGATTACTCCCAGCTGCATTCAAATATGTCCCTTCCCCCACCACTTCTTCCTCTCTGAGGATCAATTTTAGAAATTATTGTCATAGAAAACAAACAAATAACAACAGTAAACATCTTTATTGCCCCCTCATGTCCTTTTAGTAATTATCCACTTTCTCTGCTCCTTTTAGTGCCTTATATTCTCAAACTTACTTTCTACTCATAATGTCCTCCCCCTTTCATATCTCCCAAATATATGTCTCCTGCCCAGGCTTCCTTTCTTGCTATGGGTTCATGTTCAATTCCTCATCCAATTCCTGGTATCTCAAGTGCAACGTATGCACGGTTGAACTCTTTGTCAATTAGCAGGCATGATCTTCATAATCATCATCTTATTATCTATGCAGGTGTTCATGCCAGTAAAAACCTGGGAGTCATCCTTAATGTCGCTCATCTTGTCCCATTTGCAATTACTCTGCTGTCACCTGTTCATTATACTCTCAACCCTGGTTTCTCTTCTCTATCTCACTTCCAACTGCAGCCTGCAGCTCAGCATCTGTAACCAGGATCTCTCCTGTCCCTTCCAGACTGAGTGCCCAGTTTACTCAGGCTTCTCTCTAATCCATTCTCCATGAACCAGCCAAATTATGTGTTGATTATGTGTATATATCAGGAGTGTGACATTACACTCCTGCTGAAAATCTACAAATGAGGCCCATTACCTTTTGAAATAAGAATTTAAATAACAATTGAAGCCCTTACCAAGATATGCAAAAGCAGTGGCACTATCTGGGAACTTGTCATCTTCCAATGATTCTCATCATTCTTTCATCATCTCTCTGTTCTTGGTGTTCCCTATTGTACAGCCTCATGTACATTTCCTTTGTAAAACCTCATGCATATTTCCTTTGTTGCTCTTCTTATCACACTTTAGATTGTGATGGATTATTATGTATTTGTTTGATTATTTGATTGGTAAGTTTCTCCCCCAATAAGTTTTAAGCTCCCTTGATTTTCTGTGTTTCTTCTCATTTTATTCTCAATGCTTAAGCAAGGGACTAAGCATACAGAGCCCTAGACAAGCACTCAGAGATTACTACTTCTGATTTTGATTTTTAAAATATTGACTAAATAAATTAACTATCCTAGGAAAAAGGTACTAAAACCAGAGCTACATTTTTAAGTATAAAATAATTCAGATAACTAAAACAACTCCCTTCTGCACCTAATAGCTCAGATTTAATCACTGCTTTGCCACACCCCAGCTGTGAATTCAGTTACCTTCTTCATATCTTATTTTCACATCTATAGAATGGAAAAGGAATGTAACCATCAATAATGTTCATTCAGATCCCAGTTTCAATGCATGTACTGAATAAATGTAACCAAGAAAGCTGTGATGATTAGGGATGTTTAGAGCCTGAGAGTTCTGGTGCTATCCCAAAACTGTCTCTACATTTTCTATTTCCCAATTGAGCATTCTCTTCTTTGGTCCTAGTTTTGCATTCACTCTCTAGAAACATCTGGAGTATGAGCTAATCACACCGAACCTTCCACACCAGACAAGAACGTCTGAGGCTCCCTCTGAGCCAGGTCTCTGCATGCTGGGAACCACAGAGTAAAACTCTGACACTGAGGACAAGATAGGAGGATTTCAGGCACCAACAGTTATAGATGTGGAGTATAAGTATGAGAACAGAAGTGGGGTGCAGGGGATTAAAAAAATCTCTAAAACTACATCACAAATGACCTCTCTTTCTTTAAAAGTTTGTGCCCTAATTGCTTTAGGATTTTGAAGCAATAAATGAAGTTTTTGAGAGCCTTTGTGAGGGAAGAGCTAAGATCCCCACTTACCTCCACAGTGTAGCTTTAGAGGATGGGAGAAGAGGTAGGTGAAAAGTCCACTGAGGGGAGAAATGCCATGGGCACCCACACTCTGCACCTTGTCTCACTGCCAGCCTCAACCAACTCCCTTCTCTGAGCTCTGTAGAGCTCCATCTTAAGAGTCCCCTGGAGAGGAAGCTGGGCAGCAGGGAATGTGAGAAATCTTCAGAGGTACTCTGTGCCCTTAGAGATTTGAAAGAAATTAAGAGTAAAACTGGGTTGTCCTGGAGTAAGCAACATATTAAAACTTTTAATTTATTGTTTTTAATAATGGAATTGAAACCCAGTAAGTCAACAACAGAGGCAGATTGGATCCCAGACCCACTGATTCTCACTGATTTTCTGATTAGGGCTTTCCACTAAGTTTGCCAAAACTCACATGGATTTCAAGATGTAAAATGGCATAGCCAACAAAAGCCTATTACTTAGGTTGGCATACAGGGTAATCATGCTGGTTTTCCCAGAACTGTCCTGGTGTTAATACTGAAGGTCCTGCACTGGGGGAGGCCCCTCAATTTTGTCAAATGTGGACAATTTGTCACCCATAGCCAGACTTGGATTCAAAACCACCTCCTTTTCTGTCTAAATGAATGACATTAAGAAAATTATTTGATTAGGTTACATTTTAAATATCCCATTTGTTAAATAGAGTGCAAATTCCCGTAGATCAGGACAAACAACAGTTTTACAATGTGTGTGCTTATTAAACAGGAACTACCCTATGGACTTATCAATTTTTCATTTGTCAGAAAAGAACTTCAACACAAAGTGAAAGTGCCAGGAGCTCTAAGGGTTCTGGGGTCTGAGGACAGGATGACGTCCTAGACACTAATGTACTGGCCTTAAAAGTGAAATGACTTTGGGCCATCAGGTATCACACCCAACATTTTGTAATGAAGAAATTGAGACTCTTTGGGTTAAGAAACTTGCTAGAATGCACAGAGGAATTATTTGGGTTCAGAACTTGGACATAAGTGTCCTGACGCAGACCCAGATTATCCCCAATGATCATGCTATCTCTTATTGCCTGAGAAACTAAGGAGAGGACAAGTGTATTTATTCACTGAGCACCTCCTAAGTGCATATGAGTCTACTAGGCACTTTCCTATAGGGTAGTTCATTTAATTGCCAGAGAAAACCTTATGAATACACTTTATTATGTCTAAAATCAGTCCTGGATTATTTAATGGGCAGAGTAAGCATGTATATTTAGAACATCAGAAAAGTAAAGCATTCAAGCTTTACACATATATACCATATATATCAGAGATTTTGAATATTAGATAGTTAAATAAATAAAATATGAGGTATTTTAAAAACATCAAAATCTTCCCCATGTAAAATTAAAACTTTATTGAACTTCTTTTACCTACCTTACGTGTTTAATTTTTTAATTATTTTTTAAATTTATGTATGGAAATACAAAGCCTGTTGAGAATTTAGAGCCTGTGAAGAATTTTGTTACTGGTTGCTTGTCCTGTCTGTTTGTATGCATGAGTGTGTGTGTGTGTGTGTGTGTGAGAGTGTGCAGAAATCCATGTGCAAGAATAAGGGGAGAGTATTCATGGAAAAGTCCTTTTGTTTCTTGGAAATGAAAAAAGATGTCTGATTTCTTAGAATTAATCAGTAAATTAGTCAGTTGCAAGATATCAGAAGAGGAAAATTTAAAAAGATAGCTTTATAAAAACTAATGATTCTCAGAAATTTAAGATTTGACTGACTTAAACTAATTACAAATACAGGATATTAAAAATAGTGACCATTCACTGAACATATCCTGTATGCCTCAAGCTTTTTAGAATCTTCATAAACATTATTTAATATTGAAAAAGGCCTGTAAGTTAGTACCTTTATGCACCTTTATTATATAAAATACGTGAGAGTCAGAGAGATTATGAAACTTATCATGTCATAAAATTATTGGTGACCCAAGATTCCAACTATAATGGAAAAAACACAATTATAAACAAATATGTTCCTCACATTCACAACGTCACCAACTGAAAGAGGAGATGAAAGCAAAGAAAGAAAGAGACATGAAGGAGCCCCCAGCACACCTTCCCAAGGAGAAGACGTAGGCTGCCCACTGAGACCCAGGGATTAAGACACTGATGCACTGGGTTTTTGGAGATTGGTATATCCATCCGATCCTAAGACACAAACACTTTAAATCATATAATTAAGTCCCTTTGCCTCTTATTTCTTCTTCACAGCAATAATTATGTGTCTATCATCAGGGAGAAAGTGTAAGTGAAGTTGACAAGATATTTTTTGCCTAATAGTTTTTGCAATAATTCTGTTTCTCAGCCTAAATAAATAACATCACATCTCTACATTATCCTCTTGGTTAACATGAACTCATCCTTGAGAGACACGATCACATTGAAGGAAGTGCTGAGCCACAACACTGAGCAGGAAAAATCCTCTTTCTGCTCTCACAGTGATGGGACAACGGACTGAACAAATAACTGCATGACTTAATGTACACGCATAACCAATCTCAGAGAAGAGGTTTAGGGTGCTAGGAACAGAAATCACTTTAAAGGTGGAGACCTAAAATAGTACGGAAGATTAATTTAGACAGAGACCTGAAAGATAAATTAGAAATGACCAGAGGGAAAAAGCAGAGAGCTCAATACATGAGAGAAGTAGACTTAAGAACTCTGCTTGCAGAAATACCATGTCTTTTCAGTTCCCCCACCTGAATATCTTTCTATTTCATTGACTTCTTTTCAGTTCCACACTCATTAAATATCAACATTTCAACACCATCTTAACTGATCACAGCACATTACTCAGCATTCTCTGATCCATTTTCACGTTACAGTAATTGTAAGTAAAAGATCTTCACATTGTTTCCATTTCCATCATCATAAACTCCAAACTTTCATACTTCACAGGAGCATGGTGCTATGACTCCTGCCTTCCTTTTTAACTCTGTGGAGACATTCCCCTCTTGCTTTTATCTGTTTCAATTATAAAGGCCTTTCAGTTCCTTTCATTTACAAGGGTCTCTTCTACTTTAAGGCCTTCACAGTGCTATTTCCCATGACTTGAAGACTTTCCTCCATGCATTTTTTCTACTTATCTATCATCTGTCATTGAAACATCACTGCCCTATGGAAGGTCCCCCAACCCTCTATCCTGGGTAAGGCTCTACTAACAAATGCTTATATAACATTCTCTGTCAGTCTTTTCTAGTATCTTCCAGAGTTGTGATTAAATAATCTAACGTAAATGAAAAAAATATGTGTTTAAGATCTCTCCTCTATGTTAGTATTTGAATTTCACAAAGTATGGGTCTATGTCTATCTTATTGTTAATACTGTATATACTCGAGTATAAGCCAAAAAACCCGAACTCGGCACAAATTTTGTGCCGGAAAAAACTCGGCTTATACTCGAGTATATATGGTATATTCAAACTACCCAGTATGATGTCTAGCAAACATTAGGCATGTAGGTAATATTTTTCCATAACCAGTACTATGAGCATAGTAGCACCAGTGTTCCTTCTTTGAGGTTTTGCACTATTGGATGGATCACCTGGTATGTACATGTGACTTGCACACACCTACTCAAGTGTGGTTTTTTGTCACTGTATCTAGATATGTACCAGTCTCAAAGTACCATCTTGCAGGATAGTCCACACTTGGGTCTTTTTAAATGAAACTAGATTCCTCTTCATTCCTGGTATAAAGTCTTTGTAAAGTGTCTGATTTATTTTTCTACCTTAATTAATCTAAGCCAATGTGCACTAGAAAAAACTCTCTGGCCCGAGAGTTTATGTTAGAGATGCCTTTTCTGGAATGGCACAATTGTGATCATAACTTTTAATCTCTCTGAATTGTAACTATTTCTCCCCAGTACTAAGATTCACGTGTACTTATTGACCGTGTTATGTGTTGATTAACTCTACTAATTTATTTAAATTCCCCAATCCCTTATGAAATAGATGCCATTATAATATCTATTTTGTATATTTACAAAACCAGGCACAGTGAGTCAAATAACTTTTCCATAGTCACAAAATACACACATGACAGAACTAGCACACTTTTAACTATTACTCTGTATGGCCACAACCGGGTATTCAGAGGATAAATCACTTTCTGCCTCCTCCAAGGATTCCTTTAGTTCCTAATATGGGGTCTGGAGTGTTGTTGGTTTCCAGTAAGTACTCACTAAAGAATCCTGGTTTTCAATAAGTTCTCACTAAAGGAATGATCCTGCACTGTGATCTGATATCTTGTAGATCTCTAGCTTAAATTCTCATAAGATTATCGATGTGTTAGCTGAAGAAGCCAAAAGACAAGTAACAAAAATTGCAAGATTTTTCACAGTGTTGTCACAGTGTTGTTGATATTAGGCTTGGACTTGATTTTTTACTTCTGATATCTTGAGACTGATTTACTGATTAATTCTAAGAAGACAGACATTTTTTTGGTCATTTCCAAATAATAAAGGATTTTTTCCTGACTGTTTTCCCCTTATTCCTGCACATGCATTTAGGCATGCTCATATGCAAATTCATGCACACAAACCCAGATACTGCAAGAAAACAGTAGCACAAGTCTTCAGAGGCACTAAGTTCTCATCAGGTTTGGTATTCTACATGAATTTAAAAACAATTTATAATTAAAACCCTAAAGTAGGTATAAAGAAGTTCAACAAAGGTTTATTTTAACTTGGGGAGACTATGATATTTGAAAAAATACGTCACTTTTTTTTATTTAACTAAATAAATGGTTTTTATTTAACAAAACATCTAAAACCTATGTGAAGACTTTGAAGGATTTACTTTTCTAATGTTCTAAATGTACATGCTTAGTCTGCCTGTTAAATAATCCAGTAGTCATTTTAGGCATAATAAAATGTATTCACAATGCTTCCTTGGACAATTAAAAGAACTAACTTAAGCAAAGAATCTAGTAGAGTCATAAATACTTAGTTGATGGTCAGGAAATAAACAAAACACATCCTTCTTCTTTGTTCTTCAGCCCTAGCAATAAGGGACAGTATAGTCATTGGGGAATTTGTGGGCCTGCATCAGGACACATCTATCCAAGTTCTGACTCTGAAACATACAGAAAGGTCGCTTGCTTCCTCCAGAGTGCACAGATGTATAAAAGTTGGAAAAGATGAGGGATCCTAAACAAAAGGAAGAAACTTTCGCCCGAGTGCCTAGCCCTCACTACATGGAACTTAACCAGTGTTCTATTAAATCATGCTTCAGAAAACTTCCTGAAAGCAGATGAGATCCAGACCTGGTCAAGGACATGTCAGACACCAGCATAGCAAAACTCTTGAGTGTCCAGTGACAGTTTTGTGAGACAGCAGGAGCCCCATGCTTAGCTGGATAACTCGACCTTGATGGAGATGAATACTTCACAAAAGCTCAATCACATCTACAAACTGGCCACAAACCTCCACCTTCTGAGAGTGCCCAGTCTCAGGACCTTTAGAGAAAGGCTTGTGACATGTAAACGTCAGTCAGCAGGGGGCTTGCTGGGGACAGGGGAATACTTGGGCCTTATAGACCTGCTCCTGCAGCTCAAGTAACAGTGTTGACTGTTTGAAAACCTTGTAAATGGTGCAGGGAATAGACTCTTAACATTGTTGTTGGAGAAGCAACAAGTTTGTGATTAGATCTCAACCCAACTCCTCAGAATGTTCTTCAATTCCACATCTATTTCTAAAAACCAACTTTTCTCCCATAGGATAAAGACGAGAAAAAAAGGACAGACAAGTAAGACATTGGGCTAAATTTAGACATCTTACAGAGTTTGCTCACAGAAAAAGGCAGATGGAGCAGCTAGTGATGCTGACCAAAGCTTCTCCTCTAAGCTTCAATCTGCGATAAAAATGGAATCAACCCAATTTTTAAAAAAAAAAACAAATCTAGTAATAGTATATAAGACTTCTAAATTTTATTTTGCATTTTGTTATATTTTCCAGAGATTGGTTTATTTTGAAAATTTGTGAAAGGATTAGATGCTAGATTACTTTCATCCTACTTCATTTATATTTATTATCCTATATATCCTATTATTTTTATTATTTTTAATTATTTTATAAAGTATTATATTCCATTATATCTTAAATATTCTTATATCTTAAGAAATGCTTAATTTCTTAACCTTCTTATTTTGTCATAAGAAACCCCACAAATCTTATGGAAGTATAAATTTAGGCAGAATAAATTGTATGCATTTGAAATATTTTGCTAATAGTGTTCTTACTTTATTTCCAAAATTATAACTATAATACCCCCATCTTCCCTCTCTGATCTCTGCTCTCATCTCTCTTTCTCATCTTTTCCTTTTCTCTAATATAGAATAAATGTATACTTTTATATTAGTTTTTTAAATTTTTAAAAATTTATTCATTTGTTTATTTCTTCATGTGATATATACTTTTGTTCTAAAAAATTATTACTGTACACAAAAACATTCACAATCTAAATGATAATACATTTTACCAAATTTTAATATAACAAAGTTAAATCATTTAATACAATTTATACATGATCACATTCATCTAATTTTAAATGCAAGCCATGTGGATATTATGTGCTATCTAAAATAAAGTTTAGAATGGATAGCTATTGTTTATCTGTGTCTGTGTGTATTATTTTAACTGATATCTCTTTGTAATAATATGTGGCAAAAGAATCCCTTGCCCATTATAATTGTGTTTCCATCGTAACAAGGAATTTCCTTGTGACGATTCACCTTAAACAAAAAAAAGGCAACAAAATAAGAAACTTATTATAAGAATGAATATTTCTGAAATTAACAACAACAAAAAAATAAGCAAATACTTTTTGCTAAGTTACAGCCCTGTTTAACTTGGCAAAACATTTTAGCTTGAGTCTTCACTATTGCCAAGTTGTACCCAACATCTGATGGCAGGAATCCTAATGGTAGGTCTGCTGTTCAAACCTTGGTTCCCAGAAGTATTTTGTGAAGCCTCCAACGGATCTCTTTGGTTTTAATGGAATAGATGATGGGATTGAGCATTGGAGGCACAAAGAGATAGATAAGGGATAAGAGCGTGTGCACATACTGTGGGCCATGCCTCCCATAGCGAGCAGCCATGGACACACCAACCATGGGCACATAAAAGATGAGCACAGCACAGATGTGTGACACACATGTGTTAAGCGTCTTTAGCCGTTCTTCCCGAGAGGCAATGGCCAGCACAGAGCGAAGTATAAGCACATAGGAGAGAAGAATGAGCACAGAATCCAGGCCAAAAGTAGCAATGACAATGAACAGACCAAAGATATTATTGATGGTGGTATCACCACAGGGCAGGCGGATCAGATCTGGATGCAGGCAGTATGCATGGGAGAGGATGTTGGCCTTGCAGAAGGGCAACCTCCTTAGAAGCAAAGGCAGTGGAAAAACCGTACAGACACTGCGGATGATAACAGACATGCCCAGATGCACCACACGGGCATCAGTGAGCACTGTGGCATAGCGCAGTGGGTTACAGATGGCCACATAGCGGTCGAAGCTCATAACCAACAGGATGCCAGACTCCACGAAGGAGAAGAAATGGATAAAGAACATTTGGGCCATGCAAGAATCAAAACTGATCTCCCTTAAGTAGAAGCAATATGTGGCCAGTACTGTGGGCAGTGTGGA
>CAUYPK010123975.1:0-18886 GCA_963574355.1 Loris lydekkerianus | reverse complement strand
TGCTAAGTCATGGAAGAAGCCCAAGTGCCCATCGACCCATGAATGGACTAGCAAATTGTGGTACATGTATACCATGGAATATTATACAGCCTTAAAGAAAGATGGAGATTTTACCACTTTCATGTTTACATGGATGGAGCTGGAACATATTATTCTTAGCAAAGTTATCTCAGGAATGAAAGAAAAATTATCCAATGTACTCAGCCCTACTATGAAGCTAATTTATAGCTTTCACATGAAGGCCATAACCCAACTATAGCACAAGACTATGAGGAAAGGGCCAAGGAAGGGGAAGGGAGGGGGGAGGTTAGGGTGGAGGCAGGGTAATGTGTTTGGCCAGACCTACAGTGCATCTTAGAATGGGTACAGGCTAAACTTACTAAAGGCAGAATACAAATGCCTACATGAAGGCTATGTTGGACAGTTTGATGATAATATTTCAGATTGTATATGAAACCAGCACATTATACCCCTTGATTGCACTAATGTGCACAGCTATGATTTAACAATAAAAAATAAATAAATAAATAAATAAATAAAAATTCTCATTGTTGGTAAGGTTGGGTTAAAACAGGCATTCTCATATACCTTTAGTAGGTATAGGTTTTTTTTAAATACAATAACAGGTTTAAAAAAAAAAAACTATCAGGTAAGAATTTTAACAATAGACTTTAAAAACCAAGATTAGGACCTTTTAATCTGCAAATTTACAGTTTATTTTCTACGAATCATTTTAAAGAAATAATCAGAAACTTAAAGAATATAAACTGTAGAGCTATTGAGTAATAAATACAAATAATCAGCAAGAATTTTTTCCAAACATTTTCTAAGCTATCTACCATTGGACTACAACCAAAATGTTCAAAAATTAGAGATAAGTTACAACATATTGTAATATACTGCTAATTTCAAAATGAATAGCAAGTGCTTTCTTCCCATAACTAGCAAGAATACACAAAACTGAAACATAAATTGCTCTTTGATAAAACTAGAAGATAATTTGTATTCATTTCTTAGGGCTCTGTTACAAATTACTACAAAGTAGGTGACTTAAAACAATAGAAATGGTCAGCCGTTGTGGCTCACATCCATAACCTCAACGCTTTGGGAGACTGAAGTGGGAAGACTGCTTGACACTAAGAGCTTCTTAAAAAAACAAACAAACAACAACAACAACAAAAACCCAGAAATGTATTCCCTCACAACCCTGGAGGCCAGAAGTCCAGGCTGCACTCATCTGAAGGCTCTAGGAGAGAACACGTTCTTTCCCTTTCCCAGCTTCTGACGTGTAGCTGTCCCTTAGCTTGTGGCTCCATCGCTTTTGCCTCTGCAGCCACATCACCTCTGTCTTTTCTTGCCTCTCTTCTGCTTTGTATGTCCGGTGTACACAAAGACTTGTGGTGGCATTTAGGGCCCACCCAGGTAATCCATGGTAATCTCCCAATTTCAAAATCCTTAACTTAGTCACATCTGCAAATACCTTTTTCCAAATGAGGTTAATGTTCACGGAGATTCCAGGGTGCTGGTGTGGACATCCTTGGTGGGACATTTTTCTGCCTACCCCAGATGTGTCTCAGCCTCTTATTTATGAAGATTGAAAACAGATAGGAATATGGTAGGTAAATGACCTAGCAGAGAGAAAAGCAGGTCAAACCAAAATCCCTTCACAGTGTACAGCAATGAATAACAATAATAATAACAGTAGTAATAACTGATATTAATTAAATGCTCATTTGGTCCCCACCTTGGAAGAGTTCAGAAAGCGGAGAACAGGTGTGAGTCAGAAAGCTAAAGATTAGGATTCCCTGATGAACATGTATAAAGAACAATTAAACCACCGCTACTCTGCAAAGTCAGGTAAATTGAACAAGAAAGTCTTCAAAGATACGACACAAAGCAGAAAGGAAGGCAGAGATGCAGTGCTGTGCTGAAAAAGAGGGACGGAGCGCACACTGGCCTCCTGTGTGCTGAAACGCTGGCATTGCCCACTGTCTTGAGCACAAGTAGCCAGTCCTGCATCCCAGACATGTGATAACAGTATCCTTCTCTGGAGACAATGAACTTGAAGATACCAGTATATACCAACATATAAGGAGTTGAATTAAAAAGCTCTATGCCCACCAATTGTTCCACATCAACCAGCTTCACATATACACAAACAGCTTCCACTCAGCTCTTTAGTGCTCTATTCTTGCCTGTAAAGGGACAGACCCTTTTATACCAGAAGTTTGAGGAAAGCTTTCAACATAAGAGAAAAAATAAACTGGGGTGGAGAGGTGAGAAGAGCATGGATATGCAGAGAGCAAAAGAATATTTTAAAGACTCTACAATTAATAGCTTCAGAGAAAAAAAGATGATAGTAAAATCAACAAACCCCATATGAGAATTGGAAAATAAGGTTTAGGGAAGAACAGGGATTTCCACAACAACAACAACAAACAAACAAATGAAGAAACAAACCCTTGAAAACCAAAAAACTCAAGAAAAAAAGAAAAGAAAAAGAAAATATTGACACTTTTTAAAAGGTAAATGGAGAATCAACCAACAGGTGTAAATTACCAGAGACGAGACACAGACAACAGAAGGGAAAGATCACAGGAAGATGCGTAACCCCAGCCCGCTGGGCACAGATAGCCAGACGGAAAGGCCAGCGAACTGAGGAAAGAAAGAGTATGTCCTTACAAAGTTTCAAAACCTTGAGAACAGAGAATATTTTTTAAAAGGCGTAAGAGATGGATATGAGAGAACAGATTGTGCCATGGATCATAACATAAAATGACCAGAGACTTCTAATTAGCAACATTGAGATTTAAAAGGAACTGAGCAATGTCTCAAAAATTCTGAGGGAAAATTATTTTTAGCATAAAATTCTTTACCCAAATTACTCATCCAGTGTGAGGATAGAATATACATTTTTTAGAGAAGTATTAAATTTCTCAAAAACTTCTCTAACAGAAGTTAGAGAAAGCACCCATGTGTGCCTTCCGCAGCCCTCCCGTTTCTTCTACTGCTAACATCTTACATTGGTGTGATACATTTGTTACAATTTATGGATGAATGTTGACAAATTGTTACTATTAACTAAAGTTCATAGTTTCAATTAGGAGTCATTCTTTGTGTTGCACATTGTTCTGGGTTATGAGGAATGTGTAATCAAATGTACCCACCATCATGGAATCACGCATAATTTTTTCAGGACCTGTGCACCCACTCTGCTCCAGCTCTTCCCACTCCCTCCGTTGCCCCTCTCCCTCCCCCCCCTAACTAGTGACAACCACTAATTGTTTTAGTATCTCTATAGTTTTGCCTTTTTCCAAATGTTGTGTAGATGAAATCATACTTCCAGATTAGCATTTTTGCATTGATTTTTTTTTTTTTGTATTACGGAGAGTTCAGACTGGCTTTTGTCTCTTAGCAATATGTATTTAAATTTCCTCCATGTCTTTTCATGGTTTGATAGCTCATTTCTTTTTATTGCCAAATAATCCTCCATTGTGTGGGTGTTACATGTACACTCATCCATTTACCTATACAAGGGTATCTTGCTACTTCCCAGTTTTGGTAATCATAAACAAAGCTACTCATAGCAGATTTTGTGTGGACACAAACCTTCAACTCATTTGGGCAAATACCAATGAATGTGATTGCTAGATTGCATGGCAAGACGATGTTTAGTTTTATAAGAAATTGCCAAACTGTCTTCCAAAGTGGCTATATGATTTTGCATTTCCACTGGCAATAAATATAAGTTCCTGTTGCTTCATTTCCTTGACAGCATTTGGTGTTGTCAGTGTTTTGGATTTTAGAGGTTCTGATAATTATATACTGGTATTCATTATCATTTTAATTTGTAATTCTATAAGGATATAAAATGTTACTCTTCATATGTATACTTGCCATATGTATACAGTATCTCCTTTGATGAGGTATCTGTTCAGATATTGTGCCCATTTTTAAATTGAGCTGTGTTTTTATTCTCAAAGTTTAAGAGTTCCTTGCATATTTTGGATACAGATCCTTTCTCAGATGTGACCTTTGTAAATATTTTCTCCCAGTCTGTGACATTTTCATTGTCTTAAAATGAAGGCATTTTAAATAGGTAATATCTCAGGAATTTTCTCCCTTGTACCTTTTCTTAGGAAGCTCCCAGAGGATGTGTTCCATCCAAAAGAGGGAGAGAACTAAGGAAGAAACATAAAACTTCAGAAACAAGGTCCAATGCAAGAAATAGACTAAAGGAATTCCTAGGCTGAGAGCAAAGGGAAGTCCCAAGACAGTCCTCGTCATGGTCCTGGAGCACGACATCACACCCCAGGGAGGGAGGGACAATCACTCGGGGCACGAGAAGAAAACACTTTCTTTTTACTTATTTTCATGTCAGCCTTGCTATTTTTGTTTATGTTTCATGATGTACATTCTACTTCATTACAGGAAACTGTATATTTTATAAACAACTTAATAATGCAAACATTGGAAATATGTGCTTTTTAAGAAGATTGATAATAGCACATCATCTAAAAATACTGAACACAACTGGTGAAGGAAGAACAAGTCCAGGGCGGAGCAGGAGGCCCAAGGGCTTCAGAAGTGACCTTACAGAATGAAAAAGAAGCATTGACCATATGGAAAATTATATGGAGAGCCATTGTACAGAGCTGGGGGAAAGCAGGGAAACTTAACATGTGTAGAAGTCTAAGCAAATGAAAATGGTGACTATTAACTCCAAGAAAAGACAAAAAAAAAAAAATAAAGAAAATATATTCACAGCATATTACTGCGATCTTAGCCAAGAGGCCAAGCATTCGTCATAGCATGTCACTATATCTCTAGCAAACAGTGTTCACTTAGTAATGACCATAAAAGTACTGAAGGTAATTATGCCAGGAAGACTCAAGAATGAAAAAAAGGATAAAGTAAGTGAAAGTCTTCCCTATATCTACGAAACTTGGTAAGTGAACAAATAATAAAATATTAAGATTATTTTTACATATGGAGGCAAATATCAAAAAAATAAAAGTTGCCACATAAGAATTGAAAGTGGTGCCTTTGAAAACAAGGACAAGGCAATGAGAAAGAGTGGAGGAAAATTATTTTATTTTTATGCCAGGTAGTGGTATTTCACTTTATAGAATATTTAAAATAATTATATATTATATAATAATTATATATTATACTTCAATAAAAATAAAAATGACTTTTGAAACTATAGTATCATAAATAAGAAAATGTACATATTAAATAATAATTTAATAATAACTAGTAATATAGGAAAATATTATATTATGTATAATAATGTATATTATTATGTATAATATTATACATATATAATAAATGTATAATATTAAAATAATATAATGTATATTATTTTAATGTGTATATTAAATAATAATTTAATGATAACTAGTAATATAGGAAAATATTCAAATTGTGGTATTAAGTGAAAAGGGAGAATAAAAATTTATAAATTTTTATAGCAAAACAGTAAGGTGAATTTACCAAAATCATAAATTTTCAAATATTCATGTCTTTTATTAGTTTAAAAACCAGACAGAAATACATCAAAATACTTTTTAAAAATACAGCAAACATACTTATCACTGTATGATAAGGTAATGGTGATTTTATTTTTTATTTGTTTTATTTTGTCTTTTTTTTTATCTTTTTTTTGAGATTTTATGTCACTTTGTTGCCCTCAGCAGAGTGCTGTGGAGTCACAGCTCACAGCAACCTCAAACTCTTGGGCTAAAGCGATTCTCTTGCCTCAGCGTTCTGAGTAGCTGGTGCTACAAGTGCCCAGCACAGCATGAGTATTTTTTTAAGAGACGGGTTTTGCTATGGCTCAGATTGGTTTTTAAGTCCTGACCTCAGGCTACTCAGGCTGCCTCAGCCTACGGGAGTGCTGGGATTATAGGCATGAGCCACATCACCCAGCCTGTTTTGTCTTATTTCAAAATATTAATTGGGGGGGGGGGCAAGTGTTTTTCTTACAGGATATCTGACATGATGCTTGGAGGGCCCATCACCAGAACAGCCTTCATTGTGCCAAATTAATCCCATGCCAGCCCTTCTGCCCTCCTCCCTTCTTGGTTTCTCACATTCTTTATATCACTTTGTGATTATGTGTACTTGATATAATTGCATATTATATATATATATATACACCACATTTTCTTTATCCATTCATGAATTAAAGGATATTTAGGTTCATTTGACATCTTTACAATTGTGAATTGTGCTTGGATAAACATTTGCCTTGATAAAAAATGTCATTTCCTTTTGGTGGATACCCATATGCTGGGTAGTGGGAGTGCGGAATCGAATGGTAGGTCTACATTTATTTCTTGGAGGAATCGCCGTGCTGTTTTCCACAGAGATTGTACTAAAAATGCCTAAGTGTTCCTTTTCTCTGGACCCATGCCAGCATCTCTTGCTTTACTTTTTAGTAATGGCCGTTCTGATGGGGTAAGGTGGTGTTTCACTCTTGTTTTATTTACATTTCCACAATAATTAGTGATTTGGAGCTTTTTTTTTTCTTATGTTCATTGCCCATCTTCTTTTCCAAAACTTCTGCCTGGCCGGGTGCAGTGGCTCACACCTGTAATCCTAGCACTCTGGGCGTCTCAGGCAGGTGGATTGCCTAAGTTCACAGGTTCTAGAACTTGCTCTGCTCAGCTTGAGCCAGAGCAAGACCTCGTCCTTAAAAAAATAGCTGGGCAGGGTGGCACCTGTGGCTCAAGGAGTAGGGCACCCATATACCGGGGATGGTGGGTTCAAGCCCAGCCCCAACCCAAACTGCAAAATAAATAAACAACCAGGCATTGTGATGAGGCTGAGGCAAGAGAATCACTTGAGCCTAGGAGTTGGAGGGCCCTGACACCAGGGCACTCTACTGTGGAGGACAAAGTGAGACTCTGTCTCCAAAAAAAAAAAAAAAAAGAGAGAAACTTCTGTTCCACTTTTTGATGGGGTTGTTTTTTCTTGCTAATTTGATTGAGTTATTTGTAGACTCTACATATCAGTTCTTGGCTGGATGTATAGTTTGTGAATATTTTCTCCCATTCTGTACATTATCTATTCATTTTGTTGAATATTCCTATCATTGTGTAGAGCTTTTAAATTTAACTCCCATTTATTTATTTTTATTATTGTTATATTTGCCTTTTGAGTCTTAATCATAAATTCTTTGCCTAGGCCAATGTCTAAAAGAGTTTTTCCTATGCTTTCTTCTAGAATTTTTATGGTTTTATGTCTTATATTTAAATCTCTAATCCATCTTAAGTTAAGTTTTATATATGGTGAGAGACAGGGATTCTGTTTCATTCTTTTCCATGTGGCTATTCAATTTTCCCAGCAGCATTTATTCATTAGGGCTTCTTTTCCCTTCTCAGTATAAGCTGGTATCTGCTTTGTTGAAGATCAGTTGGGTAGGTGATATTGTTTGCGTTCCTTTACTCTGCCCCATTGGTCTATGTCTCTATTTTTATATTAGAACCATCCTGTTTTGGCTATTATAGCCTTGCATATACTTTGAAGTCAGGTGATGTGATGCCCCCAGATTTATTATTTTTGCTTATGATTGCTTTGGCTATTTGGGCTGGGTTTGTTTGTTGTTGTTGTTGTTGTTGTTTTCTTTCTTTCTTTCTTTTCTTTTTTCTTTGGTTCCAAATGAAGCTTAGAACTGTTTTCCTACTGTCCCTCCCACCCCATCCCCTCCCCTCTCCCTCCCCTTCCCTCAAAGAATCAACACATTGAAAATGGCATAAATGTATTTATGAGCTATGTACAAAAGACTTAATTTAAAAAAATAGAAAGATAAAAAAATAAAAAACCTGCATTCCTGCCCATGTTATTTGTTAAAAAAAAAAAAAAAAAAAAGAATTGTTTTTCTAGGTCTGTGAAATACGATATTGGTATTTTGATGTGAATTCCATTGAATCTGTAAATCACTTTGAGCAGTATGGACATTTTAATGAAATAGATTCTTCCAATTCATGAACAGGGGATGTTTTTTCATTTGTGTCATTGTGGTTTCTTTCAGTGTTTTGTGGTTTTCCTTGTAGAGGTCTTTAACCTTCTTTGTTAAATATATTCTTAGATATTTTATTTCCTTTGTAGCTGTGGTGAATGGTATTGAATCCTTGATTTATTTGACCCTCCACTGTACTGCTATTAACATATAGAAATGCTACTGATTTGTGTACCTTGATTTTGTAACCTGAGAATTTGGTGAATTTATTTATCAATTACAGGAGTCTTTTAGTGGAGTCTTCAGAGTTTTCTAGATACAAGAGCATATCATCAGCAAACAGGGATAGTTTGATCCCTAATGTCCTAACATGGATGCTCTTTATTTCCTTCTCTTGCCCTATTTCTCTGGCTAGAAATATGCAAGGTGCCCACACAAAGGGCACCCTTGCCTTGTTCTGGCTCTCAGTGGAAATTCTTCCACTCAGTATGATTTTACTGTGGGTTTGTCATCTATGTTTTCGTAACTTAGAGGCATGTGTCTTCTATGCCTCGTTTGTGGAGGGTTTTTATTATGGAAAGAGTGCTGGATTTTACTGAATGCTTCTCTCACATTTAGCTGAGCATGTGATCTTTGGTCATTTTTTTTTGTTTATGTGGTAAATCACATATATTGATTTGTATATATTGAACCATCCTGGTATCCTTAAGATGAAACCCACTCACTCATAGTGGATTATCTTTTTGATGTGCTGCTGAATTTGGTATCATAAAATTATATTTTGCTGAGAATTTTTGCATCTATGTTCAGAAGGAATATTGGTCTGCAGTTTTTTTTTTCCTTTTTCTTTTCGTTCTTGTTGTTGTTGTTGTTTCGCCATTCCTGGCTTCAGCAGCAGGTAATCCTGGCTTCATAGAATGAGTTAGAAAGGATTCCTTCCTTCTCAGTGTTATAGTGGTGATGCTAATCTAAATTTTTATGTTTATATTTTTTTAACTGCCCATTATAAGATATATTACTTTCTAAGGCAGTGGAGGCAAACTTTTTTTTTGGGGGGGGAGGGGAGGGAAGGGACAGAGTCTCACTATGTCACCCTGAGTAGAGTGCTGTGGTGTCACAGCTCACAGCAACCTCAAACTCTTGGGCTGAAGTGATTCTCTTCATCAGCCTCCCATGTATCTAGGACTACAGGTGCCTGCCACAATGCCCAGCCATTTTTTTGTTGTAGTTGTCGTTGTTGTTTAGCAGTCCCCAGCCAGGTTTGAGCCCGCCAGCCCCAGTATACACACCTGGTGCCCTACCTAACCACTAAGCATGGGTGCCAAGCCTGGAGGTAAACTTTTTAAGAACTTTTCTGATCCTCAGTTACAACAGAAATTGCTGAATTGCTGAATTGCAGTCAGGATTCACAAGCAACTGGTGTGCCCCAGACCACAGAAACCTGAAAGATAAAGATTGAGTAGAACTAAATCCCACCCTTTCTTTTTCTGACTTTTGCTCTGCTTTCTGTTACAGGATCCTTTCTTGCAGAAATCCCTTACCCCACCAGTATTCCCAGAGGTTATCTCCAATATGCCTTGAAGCAATCCTATCTCTCATGGATGTAGCTGCCACTCCACTGGGTGAGTCTCTGCCAGGCATCTCTGTCACCCTGGGGACTTCAGGTGACAATACTTTTCTGTAGCTTCTGGAGCTGTCAGCCCTCAGAAACTTCTGGGCTGCAGTCTATTTAAGGGCTATGAAATCAATTTTGCTAGGACCCTTAGAGATATTTAGTAAAAATGACTCAGGATTTTTATTTACTTGTAAAGTCTCTCTCTGTTTCTGTCTCTCCCTCTCCCTACTCACTCTGCAGGAATAAGAGCATAGAACTGGGCCAAAGAAAAACACTCCATGTGATAGCCGCTGTGCCTTGATGCTCCTTATTCCCGGGGGTTAAGGGTTAAGCCAGACTTGCTAGTCTGAGTTTGTTTAGTTTGGCTCGAGTTCTTTTCTAGGGGGTTTCCTTGGTGAAAAGAATTTGTTTGAAACTCTCAGTGGATGTGTGGAAATGCCCAGGCATATCTAAATTCCAGAGAAGAACATAAACAGGGGCTATCATTTACCCACATTTTGTAGATGAGGACATTGTAGTATAAAGAAGTTGAAAAAATTGCTCAAGGCCATATGGCTAATTGAGTGACAATCTGGCTCTAGGATAAATGTTCTCACCTAAAACTGCACTGACTTTGGAGTGGATAATGGAACCTCCAATTCTGTACTAGGTTCCACGTGATTACAGAGAGGCCACTGTCCTCAAAAACTTTACCACAAGCCAAGCGTAATGGCGCATGCCTTATCTTAGCACTTTGGGAGGGCAAGATAGGAGGATTATTTGAGCACAGGAGTTCAACACCAGCCTGGGAAGCATAGCAAGACCCCATCTTAAAAAAAAAAAAAAAAATAGAAAAATTAGCTGGACAAGGTGGCACATGCCTGTAGTCCCTACTACCTGGGAGGCTGAGGCAGAAGATCACTTCTGCCCAGGAATTTGAAGTTGCTGCAAGCTATGATGTCACCACTATACTCTAGCAACAGAGCAAGACCTTGTCTCAAAAATACACACACACACACACACACACACACACACACACACGTAGTATATATACTATAAACACTGCTTCAAGGGCAATATGATGTAAAACATTTGTTCATTTTTTAGTGTGCAGGGTTTAAAAAAAAAAAAGAAAAGAAATTTTACCATGTGTTAATAATAACCATAGCTACATGTATCTGACAGGAAATTGTAACAATGGTCTTACACATCCCCCAAGTCCTGGAGAACTTAGCACTGCTTCCATGTAAGTACCAGCTTATCCATGCTGGCGTCACCCTGCTGATGAAGCCTCCCTGATGCCCCCAGTCAGGCCCGAATCACAGGACTCCAGAGAACACAACTCCATCTGATACTTCCTAAAACAAGTGATTAATTTTACCTTCAGTCAGTAACCTCTGTAACCTCTTCTGGTTATCTTACTATGTGGGTTGGTACCCCTGAAGCAGCCAGCACAGGGCCATTGTTGGGTGCATTCCTTGGTTGAGTTCACTGACACTCCATAGAGCACTAGTGGACATGGGACAATTGCTGACTGATAACAAATGGTGACAATGCCCATCTGAGACCTTTGCACAGAAGGCTGTACCATATGAGGTCAAATCAGTGGTTATAGCTATCTTTTTAGAACAATTTGCTCAAATATTGATAATTGCATGAATCAAATTGACATGAGATAAACAACCTATGAGCCCTGGAAAGTATTTTCTTGGAAGGTTTGAAATCTCCCTTCTTGGTTATCTTTTATAGTCTACCTATAGCTGTTAAATATTGTTTGTTTGTTTTAAATACCCCCTCAAAGTCCAAATTCTAGACTACAAGCCTTCAAACATCCCAAAACCCAGATAATAGAGCTGAAATTTGATTCCAACAACTCTATTCAGCCACCAGTCCCTAGGGGCCATGTGTACCTGGCCAGTTGTTAGCTGGCCACCAGAGGGACAGCAGTTTTACTCAGTGGAATATCTCCCAACTTGGGCAAAAGAAGAAGAAGAAGAAGGAAGAAGGAAGAAGGAAGAAGGAAGAAGGAAGAAGGAAGAAGGAAGAAGGAAGAAGAAGAAGAAGGCTGAGAAATATATTCTGGGGTCTGATTAATAGAGATTGCTATGTGCAGCAAACCTTTCTGTTTCCTGGCACCCATTAGCCGATTGATCTGCCTGTGTATTGATGTTTTGGGCACCACACTGACATTGGAAGGGATGTCTATAGGGGGATCAGTTTAATAGATGAGGATTTTCTTTAACTGGTAGCTTTCTTTTGCCTGGCTGGAGCCTTTGGAACTGAAGGCAGCAGAGGTAGCTGACAAGGTAATTTATCCACATTTCACCTGGAAACAGCATCATTTCTTTGAGCTCTCTAGAGACCCTAGCCTGGAAAAAGGCCCAAGATGCCTGTCAGACCAAACAATGCCTATCATATTTTATTACATGGGATGAAAAATAAGACTTTATGCTCCATTAACAGAAGGTTTCATTTTCACTCCGGAAAGGTAGTTCAACATTACAACATCTTATCTTGTTCTTTCTTGTGCTTTTAATATAAACAATCTTAAAATTTCCCACTTCCATCCCCCACACTTACTGCCCCAGGCACCCAGAAGCTATATTATCAGATTTTACAGTCTGAGATAATGTGTGAGAGTGCCGAGATGTATGTGTGTGTATTTTTTAAAAAATAAAATTACAGCCTGATAAAAAGAAGAAGTTTGCTCTCTAGTGGCTGACTTATAAAAAGCCCTGAAAGCCACACAATAAGATATCTTAGAAAGAGAGGAAATTTAAGTTGTATCTGTATAACAAGGTCTGAGTAACTCCTTTATTTTTATTGATTTTTTTAAAATTTCCCTTACACAAAAATACTATGCTATAGAAAATTTTTGTGGATGTTTTCCCTTAATTAAAATTTCTTATTAAACTAATTTCAATTCTAATTTCTTAGAATAGCAATTAGGTTTCTGGTGTTTTTTTAGCCACCTGTACCTCTAAAAAGCACTATGGATTGGTTTAATACCATATAATTAATGCTTATTATAGACATATTGCCCAATAATATAATATCATTAGCGCTTTTTAAACCATTTTTAGCTGTTTACAGAAAGATTACATAAAATCTTGGAGAAATAGTATAATTATTAATATGATGCAAATTAATATTTATTTTTCTACAGCACCTCAATTTATAAAATTTTACTAAATATAATGCAAGAAAAAATTATTCTGTGTGTGTCTCTTTTTAAACCTCCTCACTCTTCTGCAAATCTCTCACAAATCCATATTGTTTTTCCAGCTCTCTTCAGTATCCTTTATCAGAAACCAAGAACAACACTGGTCCCTGAAGTTCCAGTCTTCGATTCTAAAATTAAAAAAAAAAAAAAAATAGGAGAGGGTTACCTAGGAAGCTTGCTACCCACACAGTAATACTTCAAAGAATTTTCAGACCCATAAATCCTTTTTATCTTTTTTATCTACAATAAAGGAACCAGATAGCAGAGGCTTAAGCTTTCAGGAGTTCAGGACCACAATGGAAGGAACACACTGGACGATGGAAAGAAGAAGGCTTTCTAAGCAGGCAGACGGGACAGTGCAAGGGTCATTAAGAAAGGGAGGGGTGCAATCTGTTTCACATTTTTGAAAATTATTCTGGCTGCTATGTGCAGGAAGTTCCACAATAAGAACAAGAGTGGAAACAGGGAATCCTTTTTACAAATAACTGCAGTCTTGCACGCAATAAAATTAGAGGTAGGGTATGAAGTGGCTTTTGACTGGACAGTTGGGTGGATTGGCATGTCATTTTTTGGAATTAGAAAGGCTGGGAGAAAAGCATGGTGGGGGGGCATGGCAGTGGGAACTGGAGTGTTTTTCGGTTTGGTCACAGATCCTTACACAAAAATACTATGTCAGGTACATCCATGTCAGGTAACCTTTGTCAAGAAGAGACATCAGGAGATGTCTGTACAATAAGCTCTCTTCTTGTTAGAGACCTAGAGCTCAGGGGAGAGATTGGGAGTGGTGACTTAATATTCAAAGTATTGAGAATATGAAAGAGATTTGAAGATGCAGTCCCTAGAGAGAGAATTTAGATAAAGAAGAGAAATAGCCTGGGCCTGAGCCTGGGGCAAGCCTTTGAAAAAGAGATGGGATGAAGGGTCAGCCAGGATGGGTGAGCAGGGGAGGGAGAGCAGGAGATGACTGAGGTGACACTGGCAAGCGGTCAGGTAGAGAATGACACAGAAGATCATCAAATTTGGCAACCCAGAGGTCACAGTGACCTTGACAAAAGCTCTTCCAGTAGAGTGTCAGGGACAGAAGCCTCTCTTATTCTTGCACTAGTCCAGAATAGAGGCCCAGAGGAGCTTTCTCAGTACAAATATACAAATTAGAAAAGAGCTAAAAATTGATGCAGAGAGTCTGGGAAATGTCTCTTATCTATGTTGATAGAAGGGGAAATAATTGACTCAACTTTTTATCTGAAATCATCTTCTTTGAGCCCTTTTAAAGTAAAAATGGCCAGGGAAAGAGATTCTTGAACGTCAGCAATTGAGTTATATACCATTTCACAAAGTAAATGATCTTCCACAGAGATTAGATAATAAAGTAAAGAGAAACTAAGATAGAGGAGAAACTAACTAGGGAAGATTTGATCTAGAAATATTGAAAAATGCAAGAAAGACAGAAGGAGAAATAGGAAAAAAGTACCTTGGGGAAGAAAGAAGATATAATTATGAAAGGAGAGATGGGCTTTTTTCCCCTTTAGGAATAGCCCAAATGAAATCAGAACTATCTGTCAATCTCAGAAGAAATGTAATAAATATGGAAAACATCTCCACTTCAGTCTATATATGCTGAAGACTGGTGAACGGGAAAGAGAGTAACATGTTAAGCAAGAGAAATAAATTATAACATGACTGAGAATTGTGGCCAATAGGGTCCCACTTTTTCTTTTTTCTCTTTTTGATTATTTTTTAAGCTGAAATGGCACATTTTGAAAATGCAGAACTTACGTAACAATGAGGGAACAAAAGCTAGTTGACTGCTTTTGGACTTCTGTGAGGATCTTTGTCCAACTCCCCTTGAAGCACGTACAATTTAACATCTCAGTAAGACAATGCTGAAGACCCCTGGGCTTCACTCTCAGTGCTTGTTTGTGCTAACTCCATGCACCTTACTGGCATTTTGGAAGTAACTACAGTCTTGCACGCAATAAAAGATCATTCCACAGACAGTAGTCACAGCGTTGGAGTTGTGAAAAGCAATTTGCAATTTATTTTGAGAAAGTAAATGGTAATGGATTAGAGGTAGGGTATGGAGTGGCTTTTGACTGGACAGCTGGGTGGATTGTCATGCCATTTTTTTGGAATTAGTGTTTCAAAGACACTAATAACCATAGTCATGTGAAGGCAAAGCTGGAAGCCTCCAGCCAGTCTCATGACCCCACTTCTCATTTCCAGCTATGTCCTCCATCATCAGACAATAACATCCTCTGCCACACCAGCCTCCTCTCACCAAGGCCCCCAGCTGTGTGTGTGCCTGAGACCCAAGGTTGGAAGCCTCCCTTTACAGGGTTTCCACTGGTGTTGAGTTGCTGATTCACCTGGCCCATTTCTCTTCCACATCAGAAACTCAGATTCATTACCCTTCAGATTCAACTTGTTTCTCCTTTTCTGCTTTGTGGACACCAGTTGTTTCACTGTTACTATCAAAATTCAGAGTACTCTTAACAGGAGTAGGGGGTCCTGCACCTCAGGTCCCTGGACCACAGGAGCATATGCATAGTCAGCTGAGGTCAGGTATGTTTCTCTTCTCCTGTACAGAACCAGAGGGTGATGGCAGGACACGTGCTCCTCCAGAAGGAAGGAGCAGGTCATGTGCAGTTCATCAGTAGTGACATCTGGAGAAAAAAACAACGGTTAAGGAAATGCCTTTGAAATTATTTCATGATTTCTGTCTCTTATGCAGTTCAGAAGGGAAAAATTAAGATAAGGTTTAATATTAGTTGAAAAATGGCCTAGAACGTAAAAGAAATGGTGTTTTTCTCAGTCTACTGTGCGCTCATCGTTGAAACAACCAGGCAGGAGAGACACCCCAAGTCTCCATCCCCAGAATCAAGCTTCACCCAGAATGCTCAGGAAAACGCTTCTGACTTCTTACTAACTTAATTTTTTAAAGGCTCCAACCTTAGGCTTACAGAATGCTCAGTCATACCAGAATGTTATGTTGTTGGATCTTTATGGACATGTTAGCAGACTAATTGTAACAAACTGAGGTAAGCCTCCTCACCGTCCCAGGGACTTACAGTGGTCATCTTACATTGCAGAGGCTTTACCTGAAAAAGAGGTAAAAGGGCGCGGCTAGGGCCAGCTATTACTCTTTAAGATGACAAGAACCATGTTCCTCCTCCTTCTAACTCCAAGTAAATACCTGATTGCCCTCAAACCACACAGTGGCTTCTAGGGCTTTGGGTGTTTGAATTTTAAAGTCACGAGGGTATGGAAATTAAGGAAAGGTAAAGGAAAACAGTTTTTACACTTTGTTCACATTTCTGAACAGTTCCAAGCAGAAAACAAGCTAGGTAAATGCTCGAGTTTTAATAAAGGAAGTAAGTCTCAGTGCGGCCCCTGAGTCTGCGCACATGTAACATCCCTGGACCCCAGTCAGCGTGGCCCACCAGGCTGTGCGTACACGTAGAACCCGGACTCGAGTCACTGTGACACCACGAGGCTGCGGGCACGCGTAGAACCCGGACCCGAGTCACTGTGACACCACGAGGCTGCGGGCGCGAGAATTCCGGACCCCAGTCAGCGCGGGGCCCACCAGGCTATGCGCACGCGTAGAACCTGGGACCCGAGTCAGTGCGGCCCCCCAGGCTGTGAGCGCAGGTAGAATCCCAGTTTGCCTTCCAAACAGTAATAGATTTTCCAGAGAGTCCGTGATTGTAGGCTTTGTCTTATAATATAAAAGGAAAGATGAAGTGTAGGGACTAGATCAGGGGTGATAAAAGTAAGGTAAAACCCACATTCTTTGATGTATTTTTCTTGCTGCAGCCGTTGCTGAGGAAACCCCTTACCCTCCACACACTGCACGTGTGCTCTATTGTCACGCTCACAGTGCACAATACCACGTTTAAATCACGACAGCAAGAACAGCAAGGCTGTGCGCACACGTAGAACCTTGTGTATGTACTGTCCCAGGTACCCTGAGGGACAGTCCAAGCTGGCGACAGGAGAGATTAATGAGGTCGTTCCGGGGGTCAGGGATCAAGGTAAGCCTAGCAGAGAAAGCCTACTCTCCATTTTTCATATTCACTGTCCAATCCAAGGTAGGGGGTAATATTCTTTCATGAACACCCTTGAATGACAGCATTTTTGACATTCCATTTTGACTTCAATTTTGGACTCTTCCTGCATTAGGCAAGGATGGTGGAACTCATCCTTCACAGAGCCACACAACATGGAGCTGGAGGAATGCCCTCGGTTCACAGTGAGGAAACGGAGAGACTGGTCAGAGTAACACGGCCGCTTTAGGGCTAAACTGGGGCCAGCAGTCACTTTCTAGCCCCCAACACAGGGACAGTTGCTGGGGTGCTGTCTGATGGCTGTAATCCAAGACCCAGGGACCTCGCCAGACGGCTTCTGGCGCTCTTTCACACTCAACTTGCCTTGCTTTGCAGAAATTCCCAGAAAGTTTCACCTTTATTCACATAATGGACTCAGGTGATCATGACTCCTTGCTTAATCTACCAGTAAATATCTGTACAGAGCTCACTGTCTGAGGAGACAGCAAAAGCTAAGGACTGTGCAGACCCCCACTACAACAGATGGCCACACGCCTGCCACCTCTCAGGGCGCTCAGGTCAGTGGCCCCACGCACCCAAACCTCTTCTCAGACTATCTGGCCCTGCCTTTTTCTCTTCTCCTCTTTTCAGTTTCTTCTGATTGTGCCTTTGTTTGCTACAATAGCATCCAAAGGGATGTCCCCTAAAGAAAGAGAATAGAGGAGAGCTGGAAACAACCAAGAGACAACCCAGACATGAACTGGCCTTTTCAGTGAGAACATGACTGTCCTTGATAATGTGGGAGGTGAATTTTGCACCAATTTGCTTTCCTTTGTTGACAAAGTTATCTTAAACAACTAGGAAAGATGGTAGTCAACCAGTTCTTTTATTTCCCTAATAAGAAATCCCCTATACTCCCTGAAACTTATTAGCTCATAAATATTAAATATATACCTTTTTATTTACTGAAAGGATTGCATTTTCCCTTTCACAATGCCTTTATTGGAAGTATTTCAGTTAAATGATATTTGCCAATCTGTCACATGTTCAATGGCCCTAGGAAAACAGTCCTGCTGGTGTTCTGCCTGAAATCCATGTGTCCTGTCCCTCTCCATCATCTCAGACACCCCTACCCTACCACTAAATACACAAGCACACCCGCCAAGCACACACACGCAATGCCATCCTGCCTCAACATTTTGGAATTCTTTTAAAATCTATTATTCTCTTTGGCATACAGGAAAAACTCATGCACTTAAAAATAAGTCTAATTAAAATTTGTCTGGATCCGAGTTTTTTTCCTTATAGTCCCATCCTGAATATGAGTGGGGAACCTGCTTCCCTTTATCCGAGCACTTGGCTTCTGGCTAATGCAGGGAACATGCTGGATGGTAAGGCAAAAAGCAAAAGAAGTTGTAGAAACCAAGGTGACTTCAAGTCCCTTGACTTTTCCAGATCTATGCCTTTGAGATGCTATTGCACACATATTACCCACTGCTTGTTTCAAATATATCCCTTGTGCAATATTTAATTGTGTTAAAAAACCTTGGTGGTAGTAGTCCCTAGAAGCTACTGAGAAAATGGTGTATCTCCTTTTCAAATGTGATCAGAATGACTGTAGTTTCACATTATAAAAATTGGTTGTTTCAAAAGTTTTGTCCGTTTTAATGTCATGTGTTTTTGTAGCTCCACATCTCAATATTTATTCTACTGTGTCATGGTATATACTGATCGATGGAGAATTTTGTACTCTCTACATTGATGCTGTTCATTTTTTTCTACTTTTAATTTTTTGTATTCTTTTCAGCCTAATACTATATGATGTCATTAAGCGATTTTTGGCCAATTTTTCGCTACAAATTCAAATTGAACCAAAGCGCTGCCTAAACAGCCAGAAAAATTAACCAGGCATTTGACAATGATAGTGTTAATGAACGCACTGTTCGACGTTGGTTTGCGAAATTTCGTTCCGGAAATTTTAGCCTCGAAGATGAGCCCTGAAGTGGTCGATCTAGAGTAATCCAGGACAAGGATTTGAGGACCCTGGTGGAGACTGA
>CAUYPK010123972.1:0-17569 GCA_963574355.1 Loris lydekkerianus | reverse complement strand
GTGATTAGGTTGATCGAACACACGCAGCCACTTGCCAGTTTTCCACTGTTTTTGTCTTCCTCCTGGGGTCCAGAAGTCCCTTGCTGGCTCCCTGTATCCTCAAAGGGATGATCACAGGCAGATCCCACCAGCCAGAGATGTCTGGAGTCTTATCTCCCCAGATTCGCCAAGCCCAGTTACAGGGAAGCTGTTACTCAGCCACCATATTTACCTTTTCTAATGCTCTTCCCTTTTTTCTAAAGTTTTGAGTTCATTTAATGTAATTCTTTCAGTCTGAATAATAACTTTAGACTCTCTGGTAATATAGATATATCTGTATATATCTTTATTTTGCTTTCATGCTTGACTATTTTTGGTTGAATACATAATTCTGCCTGAATTGATTTTTTTTTTCTTTCAATACTTTAAAGATGTTGATTTGATGTCTTCCGTCTCAGTTGTTTCTGATTAGAAGGCAGAAGTAATTTGAATCATCATTGTCTTCTAAGTAATGTGAATCATTATTGTCAGTTTTCTCCTGCTGGTTGATTTCAAGATTGTCTATCTTTTTATTTTTACTTTTTTATTTTTTTAGAAGTTCATCAATGTTTTTCTATGTCTGGCGTCATTCTGCTTAAACAGCCTTAGAGTTTACTAAACTTCTTAAATCTATAAATTTGTCTTTCCCCAAGTTGGAAAAACACATATCCATCATTTCTTCTTCCTGTTGTGTCTTTACTCTCATTCTCCCATTTAAAGACATTTAAGTTACAATTTCTAATATCTATGCCCAGGTTTCTGAAGTGCTGTATTGTTTGAATTTTTTTCTGTTTTACCAATAGAATAATTTTATCACTTCCTCTAGAAGTTTACTGACTCTCCAGCTATTTTTATTCTGCTGTTCTATTCACTGAGAATATAAAATTTTATATATTTTACTTTTTAGTTGTAAAAATTTTATTCAGATCGTTTATGTTATTTCTATTTCTCAGTGATATATCCTCTTTTTTCATTCACTGTAAGCATTCTTTCCTTGTGTTAGCTACTTTAAAATCTTGTCAGTTAATTTCCACCTCTAAGTCATTTTTCCACCATTTTTCCCCCCTGATAATGGACCATATTTCTCTGTTTCTTCTGATATCTAGTGAGTTTTTATTCTGTCCTTGACGTTATGAATGTTACGTTACATCTTTTTGGGCTTCTGTTGGATTAATCTAAAGGTGGTTGAATTTTGTTGATTTGTTGTTGTAAACAGTTAACTTAGTTGGACTCAAGCAAAAATATTTGCTGTATTCTGTTAGCATGCCTATATAGACTGCTGTCCATTCATGCAAATACAATTTAGATTTAGTGAGAAATTTGGGAGAGTTTATTCACAGAATCTTGAGCAAAAGGTCTGTAGCTGTATCTTTTTCTAGGATTTCCCCTTACTTTCCAGTAGCTAGGATAGTTTCTCTTCATTCCAAATCAGAAAGAAAAGTTTTTTATCAGAGTTTTCAGTTATTTGCATGGTGCACAATAAAGGCTACACCCACACACTCACTCACACCGTGCCATTCCATTCTTCAAAAAATTGGTCCCTGTAGAATCTCTCTCCTATTGGTTAAACTCCACTGCTTTAGAGTAGATGTTTAAAAATTTTGTCCTGTGTTTGTAGTTATCTGTGAGACTTCCAATACCACAGGAGATGATCTAGTCATTACTAAAGGTAAACACTAAACTCTACAAATATAAATTGAATGACTTTGTATCCATATTAGATGTTTAAGAGATAATAACAGTAAAAAATTTCTTTTAGGAAGAAATCTCAATATTGTGATAATGTTTTTTAAGTAAATATGCTTTATAGTGATTAAGATTTGTTCTACTGCATAATAAGTAGCTCCAGATTGGTTTGGTTTTTAAGTTCCAGAACTAATATTTATAACTTTCCTTGTGTCACTTGTCACCTCTCTATTTTATTGTTGTAACTATTTTATCACCAAGTTAGTCCCTGAACCTGTATTTTTTTAAATAATACATTGGTTGGATCTAGTCTATAAAAGATGGGGAAAACAAGATAGTAAAGTTTGATAGAAGTATATCTAAAATAATAAGCCTTTTCCTAATAAGATCACAGGAAACTCTTTTCTAAATAAAGTTCATATTCTATCTGACTTCAAAAAAATTGCTACTATGTTTGGTAAAACCAAAACTACAAAAACTACTGTAGATTGATTGTTTGCAGTATTTACTACTTATGCTAAAATCCTCATCTAGAGAATCATGTTAATAGAAAAACATTACAAACTTGAGGCAAATTTATAATATGGGATGAGGTCAAAAGTATAACTATCTGAAGTTAGTACCTATACAAGTCAACATTGCTACTGGAGATAGTTTATTTTTGAGTTGATGAGTTTAAGGAATCTTCCTAGGTAATATCAAAATAACTACTAAAATAACATGTAAAATACAGTATTTAAAATTATTAGTATTTACTAGCATGAAAGCACTTAGAGCACAGCTGGAAGAGAATGTGTGTGAAATAGTTCCTAAGAAGTGGTTTGAGAAGGGAGCAAAATTCTGCACCTTTGACTCAATAGAAAATCATAGAGCTCAGATACAAATCCCTCCAAAGCATGGCTTCAGCATGGCAGCCATCTGGGATTGTTGGAGGGGCATGTTAGGCCGACAGGAAAAGAGATCTTGTTGGGGTCAGGATTTTTCCCCCATACTTAACAGAAAGCTTGACTCTAGTTTTTTTAAGCTTTTGTGTACTATTACTTTGAGCCTCTTGTGCTTATGAAATAAAATTTCACATAAAATTCATTTTCTGGGAATAATTTATTCACATTGGAAAGTGCTTACTAGAGACATAAGCACTATTCTTTTTTTCTCCTGGTCTTACAAAGTAATTCAGCAGAATTGCTTTTCTGAGGATTCTTTCCTTTGTTTTCACTCTAGTGGAAAGAAGGCACCAGAGAGTGAAATCCTATTGTCTGATTGATGATATTTTGTTCAGGCTGTGACAGTGCATAACTCCTTCCATTGCCCTATCTATTGACCCCCAGAGAGGCTGAAAGTAGCACAACCTTGGGACATATGAAGTTTTGATTTTTTTTTTTTTTTAACACTGTTTACAAAAACAGGAACTATCAACAGCCATGAGGGTAAAACAGGGAATGTATCTTTTAGCCAGAAAGTGACAAGAAAATGGATGAGCTCAGGTTATTAAATGGAGGAAATAAAATAAATGTCATTAGTCTTAACACTTATATAAGACACATAAAAATATTTTACTTCCCTTAACCAAAAACTAAGTCCCTAACTGTATCTCATAATTAACTTTTAAATATTATTTGCTCATTGTGAGAACTAGGGAAGACTCAGATTATTCATAGCTTAATGCTGTTTATCTTCCTATACTGGAAAACAAATGCAGTTTCATTTTTTACTAATGAAAGTGATAGCTTTACCTTCCTTTATGGAACCTGGAACATTTATAGCTCTGGTTCTAGGTCGCCAAGTTTAAGATGCATTGTTATTGCATTAGTGATTAAAGTAACCCAAAAATATGTGAAATGAAGATGAAGGTGGGTTGTCATTTTATACTAATAGATTTTTAAAAAATAATTTTTAAGAAGACTAATTCAATAAGAAGTTCATACTAAATACGAATGTAAATGATTTCCTAATAGAAGGACAAGTGCTTTTGTCTATTAAATTTCTCTACGAATCATATTACGTGAATTAAGACATAAAAAGGCACATAATTAGGGATGGGAAGTTGCCTTTCTTGGAAGAAAAAGAAGAAAATTGAGTGTAAAATATTCAGAGAAGGATATGCTTTCTTTTTGTTGCTTAGGTATTTCTTAGTCATTATAAAATTATAAAAATGTCATTTGGGTATTTAACCAATTCACTAAAGATAGTGTCTACATTTAACTTCAAAATGAGTATTCGAGCTGTTGGCTTATTCACTATTTATGAAATATATTTGGTAATTCAAGAGTCAACGAGGTTTGAATTTGATATGTTTCAGAGCTGCAGACTAATTATCCCTGAAAAGAGAATTTTATAAAAAACAAATAAAAAAAGCAAGAAGTATTGCTTGATAACCTGATTATTTTCTATGAACATTAATTCATATTATAAAGGAAAAGTTAAAAAATTCTCAAGAAGAGTTTTTTTTTGTTACAGAGAATCTATTAGAAAAGTTGAATTGTTATTATTATTTCTATTATTATTAAGATATGGTGTGACTATTCCAGAACAAATCATCTAAAAGCATCAGAAAAGCCTGTTCGTTTTGAATGTCCCCATGTGGCTGAGACTAGGCCAGAACAGGAGCTTACTTCACAGGGCTGGGAAGCCCGAAGATGGCCTTGTAACTTTATAAGTGTATTTGTACAGTTTAATACTTTATATGAAAACCAAGAGATCCATTTGAATTATGTCCTAGAAACTAACCAATGCAATTTTCTAGTTAGTTGTTTTATGATTTGTGACTCAAATTTAGAGTCAGATCTTTCTCCGTGAGTCATTAATTTTGAAGACAGTTCTGACGTCCTTTAAAAAAAAATTATAAGCAGTCATGCCTACTTGGGGAATGGAAAAACTAGACTGGTCTTTGTGGAAAACTAAATTTCCCTTTGTCTTTAGCCAGTTTAACCTCTTCTAACTTAATCTAAAGGCAATAGTAGAAAACCAACTAGATTATAAATGAATAAATACATTTATTTCTTGCTTAGTCTTTCACGCTTCAGAAATATTTCTTTGAGCTCCAGCTTGGGACAAGCACCCCTCCTACACGCCCACTCTTGGAAGGCAGCAGGAGTTACACATTAATTTCTTTATCTTTCTCCATTTATGAGAACAGAAGCTACACAAGCACAGAAGCTACGTCTTAGGCATCATTTATTTACTGATTTATCTTCTGTTTATTCATCAATAAACGTTTATGGGGCACGTACTACATGGTCAGCATTACGAGGAGCTATGATAGACAAGGGAGGAGAGAGGGAACAGATGACAGGTTTCAATGAAAGATGTTGGGGGGACTTAGTGATAGATTAGGGGGAAGGTGGTGGAGAAATGCAGGGTGACTCCCAAGTGCCCAATTCATTTTCCTGTATGGAAGATGATTGAATAAGTAACCAAAAAGAAAACATAAGAGAAGGAGACCTTATCAATGAGAGGGTAAGGAAAATACGAGAACACATTTAGTTCAGTGTGCACCATAGTGAGTTAAAAATGACGTTGTAAACACCCAGGCAAAGAGGAGTTATGAGCAATTTCAAATGTGGATAGCAGGAGCGTGGTCAGGGCTGAATATGTAGACTTAGAAAGATCCTACAAGAGACAACACAGTTGTATAGCACATGCAGCCAACCGAGCAAAGAGAAGGCTGATAGGGAGATCAAGATACTCTGTAGCCAAATAAGGAATGAGTATTATAAAACACAGGTAAATACGAATTACTTTGGGGTTAAAAGGGATAAAATTAACTATATAGAATAAACAATTTTTATCAGATTTATTGTTTGATATGCACAGAATGCCAGAGGTTAGACTATGAGGGGTTTTACAAAACTCATTTAAGTGACGAATACTTTGTAACAAGTCCTATATTCTTCAACAAGTCTTTTAATTCCTTATTTTTTTTTTAATTTTTAAAATTTATTTGTAAAGGGTGGCACCTGTGGCTCAAAGAGTAGGGTGCCAGCCCCATATACCAGAGGCAGTGGGTCCAAACCCAGCCCCAGACAAATTTATTTGTAAAAATGAGAAGATATGACAAAATTATTGAAAAGTTCCCTCCTAGCTCTAAGATTTCACATACAATATTAGAAACATTAATAACAGCAGAAACATTCTTGGTCAGAAGCAATTTCCTAGAGAATCAAAGTAGACAAATTCAGCCAGCATATGTAAAATTCATGCTATATATAGGAAAATCAATCACGTAAGGAAATGTTAAAGCAGTACGGGTAGGAAAGTTACAAGGCAAGTATTGCTGGTTTTGGTCTCAGGAGGAGTTACTTTTATTCTTTAACAACAAGAAACCAAATCAAGAATATTTGTGATCAGGATATCAGTGATTTTTTTCTTTCACCACCTTAAATATAAGTGGCTTGTTGCCATTCTCAGACTCTCAAAGAAAAAAATATATAAAATCTGGATGCTTCAGATGACCAACAGATAGGTGAATCCAATTATTATCAGTAAGTATTAATACATACTATCCTAGGGGACATGGCCTGTTTATTCATTTTTACACAGCTAATAGAAAAATATTTACTAAAATTGAAGATTTCTTGGCCAAAGTCAATGTGGATGATTTTCAAAATGTCACTGGTGTCATAAAATCCAAGCGTGTTGGTACACAGCAACACCAGAGTCCAGCCAATCAAGGGAGAGAGCAGCACAGCAGAGGACGCATTAACATCCAAAGGCACTTTACACGATGATAATTGTCCCTCGGTGCTCAGGTTAATATGCTTTCAATGGAAGCATGTGGAATAAACAGCTGTCATGGACACGTGCTGCTTTGCTCAGCCAGAGAAACAACCGGGAAGTCAGAGAACCGGTATATGCTCATGCCTTAGGAAAGCAAATATTTTTCACCAAGCCCATAGAAAAAAACTAAAGCCAGGAACAATTTTTTTTTTTTTTTGAAAATAATAAAAATTCTTAAAATAATTCTGAAATATTTACTGAGGGTCCCAGGTTATTTGTTCTAAAATTAAAATATAATAATTTTTAATTCATGGTTTGATTTTTATCTAACCAAATCTTGAGTTATGAAAATAAATTACACTCTCCTTTACATATGAGAATAGAAATAAGAGTAGGCAGACCCTGGTGATACTGTCTTGCAGCTCTAATGAAGCATGAAAAGCTGCCTGTGGATGGCGTATCTGAATTGCTGGTTTCAGTCCTCACACTTGGGTGATCCTGCTCAAAAATATGTTTTGTCTTGAGCACTGCATTGATGTATGTTTGAAAGAGATCATATGATTATAGTATTGAAAGGAACTCTAGTAGATAACGGATTTTTGAGACTCCACCGAGGACTTATATTGCACATGCGAGTTTGTATGCATGTGTGAGAGAGAGAAAATAAAAAACCACCACTTAACCAGAAAACGTGGATTTGCTTCCCAGAATGCAAGACATATATGCAATCAATACAGGTTTATCCAGAAATGGCAGATGCGAGTATTAGATCTACGAGAAGACTAACGTATGAAAATATTTATCAACTGTTTACCATTTTTTAATTCACTTAATAAGCATACACATAGTATACACCAACCATTTGTGTTACTGGGTGTACATAATCATATTAATGAAATTGCATATTTACCAATCCCAGTTTTAGGTTAGGCAATATGATATTGCCGAGAAGTGATCATTTTTACCACAAAAAGCACTCTTTTAGAATTTTACATCTAGTATTTGATTTATCACTGAGTACCTAATGATAAATGCTATTTTAATGGTTTGTAAAGGCAATTTATAAAAGCACAAATTTGTATGAATCAAAACATTGCCCTGTAAAGAAAATTCAGTAAGTGCTACAACTCTGCTGTAGACATTAGCAGGAATTATATCAATTTACCAAAAAAGAATAGTTCTTAAAATCGGAGTCAAGCAAGGACTTGCTTTTCTTGATAGTTTACTATCAAATTAATAGGAAGATCGGATTTTTTAACAGAAATTTATTGCCTACAAAACATTTTGGATAAACAGTTGTCCAAATAACTTTTAAATAAATCATTCAAATCGTTCATCTACTTACAGCTACTTTGAACCTTTTTAAATGTAATGTTTTTAGATGAAAGCATCGATCCTCCCATGCTTCATAAACAGCATCTCCCCGGGCAGAATCATTGCAGTGATAGTCCTACTGAGAGACACACCAGTCCAGTTTATTGAATGAAGATTCTAATACAGTGATAGATGCTTCCGAAGCTCAGCTTGATTTTTTAAACATTCTTTCATGCAAAGGACGCTTACTGTACTCAGCTATTTGAGATGTTGTAGCACTTACAAATTTTCACATAAATTGTTCCTCACTGAATAAGACTATTATACCAGTTTATAAAGCCTGATATATTTTCTACCTTCAAAACAGACATTCAACAAATTTCAATTGTGCCTTTATATTATACTTAGCTATAACTCAGTAATCGTTCTTAAGGAATAAAGAGAATAGAAGCACAATTGTATAACAAAGTCCATATTAGTGGGAATAGCATTTGTTTCTAAGAAGGGGAGAATGAGTTTTACGTAATTTTGAATAATCAACTTATACAGACAGCAAGCATTTTTCTACTCTGGTCACACTTTTTTTTTTTTTTTTTAAACTATGCAATTTACCACGGAACAGGATGCATATACAGACATTTAAATTAATTCATTAGATAAAGGACTTTTAGGAAGGTGGTCTATGACAGTTAACCAATCCAAAGTCATTCCTAAAAATATAGATGAAAAACTTGATTCAAAACATAGCTTTCATTTATCTTTCAACATTAATGTACAAATTGGTTGGCACAGGCCTAACATTAAAATGAATGAATTATATAAAAATAAACACTTGCTTTAAAAAATGATTTTTAACAGTGAATTATTCCTGCACTATCTCTCTTAGCAGAGCATAAGACATATTTATTTATTTGTTTGTTTGTTTGTTTATTTTTTCCATATGCTGTGCTTGGCTAAGATGCAAAATAGGTTACCAGTGAAGGAAGAAGATTTTTGCCTAGTTTTATAAGAGTTTTATCTATAAGCCCTATAAAAAGAAAAGCTTGGTTAAACCCCAGTATGATTCAAGAGTCATAAACTTTGTAGATAGAATAACTATTTTTAAAAAATCTAACCTTGAAAAATTTTCTGGGGAATATTGTCGTTTTGGATAAGAAGCACACCTTCTGTTATATTCTTCCAGCTGTCGCCATTGCCAAGATCCTTATAGAGAGGTATGCTCAAGGGAGATTCCAGGAAAATTAATACTTTCTATTACAAATTAGAGTTTAATCTTAAATCTTTATGTGGTCTCTGCCCTTGGCAAGCTGCAGTGAACTTCCATCTAATTGAAAGACAGCTAACATCAAGCTGAGACCAAAGTAAAATTTGGGGGCCAATGCTGTGTCTCCTTTTTCCTTCTTTATGTCATAAGTTTATAAGAAGAAAATGAAGTATTTCTGCCTGAATGTTCTGCTATTAACTACACAAGAGAAACACAGAAAACCCATCTAAAGAGGACATGTAATCTAATAGCTATGAGAGATCCCCAAAAGGCAGACAAAAACAGAAGAGAACTCAAGTTTTTTCTTTCACCAGACATTACAATCTCCTAGCAATCATGGCTTTGCCATGACTAACATTAGTGTTTTTTCTTAAGAGTAAGTAAGGAATGAGACAGAGAGGGTAGAGGGAGATTTTATCCAAACCCCAGACATGAGACTATAAACGCTTACAGGTATAACCAGAGCAGGAGAGCTAATGAGGTACTGGGGAAAGATTGAGTTTCTAGTTTAAGAGGAGTTTCTAGATTGAGTCAGCAATGGTTGATGGTCAAGAGGTTTGAACAGAATGCCACTGACCTACAGGACAAGTGCAGGCAGACACAGAGAATAGAAGAGCTTCTGGGAAAACTGATAAAGTGTTAATTTATGCACAGATCCAGTAGCAAAGATTGAACCATGGAGCATAAATAAATGGAAACCTTACTACAAACTTCGGTAAGGAATTGAAAAAGATCAATCCATTAAACAGCTTCTACACCTATGTGCTGAAAAAGAGAGAGTGTATGAATTTCAACAGGAAACCTAGTGACAAAACAGGGAAGAACTGGTGGATAAGAATGAATAGTTGACCTGTATGTAGATAAGAGTAAGCCATGGTTGATGAAGGATGAACACGGTAAGCAAGTCCCTTCACCTCTCTGAACCCCAGTTTTCTCTTCTGAAAAATGAAAGTGCTACATTGAACCTGGATAATTTATAAAGTGCCTTAAGGATTTAAAAACCTACGATTCATGGCTATAGACCAGGTTGAATAATGGATCTATTTATCTGCAACAAACTTGTTTAGAGCATGAGATTATATCACAAAGATAACACTGTTTTACTAAGGGTATGCTATGCAACAAAGACGTCCATGAAGGTGGGCTGATGGGTGTTAAGGGAATACATTGAGATGTAATACTAGGATTTCTCAGGTGAAGTTCACCATTGAGGAGACTTCTGTTGGGGAATATTATGCTCAAAATCTGTGCTGCTTAAATTTAATATGTATAAGAACCATGTGCAGATATTATCAACATTCTGATTAGGTCTTGCAGGGTCAGTGTTTAGTGTCATATCTCAATAAGTACCACTTTGCTTTCAGATTCCAGTATAAACTATATTACACACTGATGGCTAAGGTGGCAAAAAGCAAATTCATGTGTACCATATTGACTCATAAGTCAGGCTTTTGACAATGTTGACAGTGATAGCTCTCCAAAACCAGCTTTCTATCAGGGGGTTCCTTGTCTTCAACACAGGACAACAGTTAGGACCCCATATCACCATTCTGTACACGGTCTTTTGACAGTGTTGGTGTTAAACACATTAATGAAACAGAATGAATGAGGTAGGTAAGATAACCTCTAGGCAAAGCTGTGGGGTCATTTATTATTAATAGAAGAGTTCCTTCTTGAAGACATTACTTGCCGTGCCGCTTGGTGTACTTGGACATTTTAGTAGTCCAATTATAATGTGTGTGTGTGTGTGTGTGTGTGCGCGCACATGTAGATTTAACAGAAAAAATGGGAAAGGTACAAAAAGGGTCGATGAAGTGCAGTAAAGATCAGCCCTCAAATAAGGAAAGAAATGAATAGGCTTTTTCTATCTCCTCTTTTACCCTGTTACCACTTTCTAAATGTTCTTAGCAGATAAAGGAAAAATGCCTCTACTTTCAAACTGAATCAATTAAAAAAAAAGAACACTTACAGTTTTAAAAAAAAGAATTCTAATATAGTGTACTTTCCACTTAAACATAAAAACTATGAGGTTGTTTTCTTATTTTTTTAGAAAACAATGAATTGTTCTCAGTAGGAAAGGAGGACTTTAAAAGGTCACAGAATATATTAAAGATAAGAAATGATTTCTTCCTAAAAACTAAATAGAAGGTGCAATAGGCAGAGATATCCTCACTCACTGTTCAAGATGATAAGGAACTTCCTTTACGTGCTTCCCTCTTTAAATTTCTGAATTGACCACCACTACAACTTATAATAACACGAAACGTATAGCGCGTGTAATTTTTTGAGAAAAATGCCTTCCAGATATGTGTTGTGTTATAGTTAGTCTCCGTGTTTCTTTTTAATTAAAAGAGCAAGAATTATTAGCAAATAAAATATATTTAAAAATAAATGTGTTTGATAAATTCCTCTTGGTGTGATCAACGCCCACAAGGATTTTACGTTGACATTTGTAGTTTCAAAGAGTCTATTCTGTTGTCTCTATAAATGCGTTCACACTTGATAGACTATGTCCCAGCTTTTCATCTGGCAGATTCAGTTACTGAACCTTTACGTAACCCAACAACGTTTCTTGGCTCTTGCTGTTTTAAAATAGAAATTGGACTATCCTTTGTGGAGCACCCACTGTGTATCAGAGAGACTGACAGGTAGGGACCCTTGTCCCCGTTTTACAATTTGTGAAGTAGAGAGGTGTAGAGGTTAAATATATTCAAGGTTATACAACTAAGAAGTTACGGTGTTAGAATTCAAAATCAAAGTATTGGAGTACCACATCACTGTACTTTTTCTCACTCCCCGTGATATTTTGCCTCCATACTTTGTGGTCACACAAATTAAAATGTGAAATATCAGCATAAATTAGAATTTAAAAAAATACAAGCAGAGTGTATAATAACTACTATGCTAAGAAATTCAGGACTCAGGTTTACATGGTACAAAAGAAGAAACCCAATAAAATGTGTTTTGAGTTTGATAAACTTGTTCACATTGTGCTATGTTTGCCTTCCTGTCAAATGTGAGGTGCTTTAATTATCTCTTCATTAGTCTAATATACTTGCCTTGATATTAGGCGGGCCAGTGTGACAGAAGATATTAGTTCTGTTTCATTGGTGAAGATTTTGGAAGTGATTTTGTACTTGGAGCTCCACTCTGCAAATGGTTGCTAAGGCACTTAGTAAAATCACTACCCTGTAAAACCTTCATGTACATAGAATAATCCATTAATGAAACAAAATTCCGAATAAAAAAAGTTTAAAATTGAAATAATCCTTTGATAAATTTCTTTCTTTCCTTTTTTTAAAGACAGAATCTCACTCTCTTGCCTTGGCCACTTTCTTACTATACAATGGTATAATCATAGTTCTCTGTAACCTTGATCTCCTGGGCTCATGCAATTTTCCTTGAATTGCTGAGACTACAGACCCACACCCCTACACCTGGTTAATTTGTTTTTTATTTTTTTGTAGAGATGAGATCTGTCTGCTGCCCAAGCTAATCTTAAACTACTGGCCTTAAGCAAATCCTCCTGCCTCAGTTTCCCATAGTCCCTCACTAAATTTCTGTTGTATTAAGGGATAGGAGAATACAACGTGAGATATTGTATAATAACTTAATTATTTTTTCCAATAGATTTAATTCAATCACTAACTGCTAAAATATAATGAAATAATTTCTCCAATAATTTATATGATATTAGTGTCATTCAGAGTTTTATTTATTTTATTGATACATGTTCAAAATGATGTATTTGCTTAGCAATAGGAAAAACACAACTTATCTCACCTTTCTTTGGGCAAATGAACAGCAATAAGTTGCAACAGTACAATATCACTAGATACCTTCTGAGTTCACAGAAGTTTTTAAAATGTACTAACCAAATAGAAATAGTGTATAAATTACTGTAAAAATCCAAACCAAGTAGAATTTTCAACACCCTGTAACAACCCCATATCTTTACTATCTAAGAATTAGAAAATAATCTTAAATGTACATGTGTTTCATATCCAAGAGAAAGTGATTTTAGGTAAGAGAAGACTAAAAACTGATAAGTGAATTACCAATTTAAAAAAAGATTACACTAGTTGTCAAATTGTAGTCCAAAAAATAACAATTATGTGTATTTTGTGCACTGTACTATTGTTGGTTTACTAAATATGCCCAGTAAGGTTTGTTTCATTAACTCTTTCCAAATTCCAGGCCAAGAATCCACATGACTTTAACAAGGGTTTTATTTCCAATTATGCATAGAAGAGGCCATTAACTCTATCTTGCTAGAGAAAAGAAATTTTTTTTGCCTTAAAACATGTGTTCTATTAAGTCAGTTCATGTCTATCCTTCTCCATACCAATTCATGTCTGTTCATTGATTGAAACCTGCTGGAGGCAGAGAAGAAGTTGTTTAACATAATTGGTCTATCAGGTTTAACTGCAAATGATTAAGTAGGGTAAACATTAACAGGGACAGCAAACAGATCCAAAGGCATGTTCTCGTGTTATTCTGGTGGAATGCTGATGTGATTTCTAGAGAGAACAGGCAGCTTACCCAAAACAATCTAGGTTGAAGTGTGGCTACCCCTTTTCTCTTGGTTCTCTCACCCAGTTTCCAATTAACTGCAGGAATCCCCAGAGAGAACTACTTTTTACAGTTGGGTTTTTAGAATTGCTGTACCTGTTACAAATACTGGTCCCTCTCACTAACGTAGTGTCTGCTGTCTTTTCTTATTTCAGATTACTTACCTAACAACCACTGTGTTTTCAGAACACTTATGTAGAAGGTCAACGTGACGTAGACTGACTCTTCTCATACAGACTCTTAGAATGAGTTTTGACAAATCATTATGAGTTCTGTTTAGGTAACATTTAGAATAGTATCTCTCCATTTGTTTCTCAAATATTATACGAGATTTACTACCACAATTCCCATATTATTTGACAATGGAATTTCTTCTCCAGAACTCTATTCCCAATGCCAAAGATGTGAGTAATCACAAATATGACGTGAGAATAAATCTGCAAATATTCAAGCCAATTTCTTTTAACCAAGGGGAAAAAAAATTCTTCACTTTTTCTTTGTTAAGTTTAGGCCTGGTGAAAAATCATCAGATAATAAAGAGCTAAAAATCTGACTTTGACAAAGTGAGATACAGGGATTCATTTTATTTTATTATGTGGGTTTAATGAAAATAAAATTTTATAATCTCAAGGTACCTGCTCTGTATTCCTTCTGTTCCAGGGTGATCATTTGACGAACAAGAGAATGCAATAAAATTGTAATAAACAAACATTTTCTTCCCACTCTCCATCCCTAAAAGAATACAATGGGAAGTCAAAACTAGCAGTTGGTTGACCACCAAAATGTTTGGTATTATTTATGTTAGTTGTAAGTGAAGTATTTGAGAGTACTAGTAACAGGATTTTTCTTTTCCTTTTTTTTTTTTTTTTTTTTTTGAGACAGGGTCTCACTATGTTGCCCTCGGTAGGTACTGTGGCCTCACAGTTCACAGCAACCTCAAATTCTTGGGCATAAGCTATTCTCCTGCCTCAGCCTCCCAAGTAGCTGGGACTACAGGTGCCCACCACAATGCCCAGCTATTTTTTATTGCTGTTGTTGTTGTCATTGCTGTTTCATGGGCCTGGGCCGAGTTTGAACCTGCCAGCCCCTGTGCATGTGGCCAGTGCCCTAACCAGGGAGCTATAGGCTCCAAACCAGGATTTTTTTTTTTTTTTTTTTTAAGTAACAACACCAGGTAGAAATGACCAATGTAGCCACCTTTGCCTTCCTGTCAGAATGCTGCAATCAAAGTATGTATGCTTGCAATATGCACCATAAGGGTGACCCCACCATTCATCCTCGGGTCTATCAAGTATAGAGTATAAATGTCTTAAAACAATAATTAAGTAAATGAGGTGAGGAATGTATTAACCAGTAGGATGGAAGCATTCCAAATTGTATATGAAATCAGCACATTGTACCCCATAAATGCATTCATGTATACATGAAAAAAAAAGTATGTATGCTGATTTAACCACAACTAATTATAGCTTATATTAAGATGGGAGAAAACTGCTGAAACATAAACTTGCCATTCTTTCTTAATATTAATATGCAAAGAGGGACCAACTTTTCTTCCGGCTCTCCATCCTCCTTCTCTTCCTCCTTCTCTCCCTATCCACATGCCCTCCCTTCCTCCCTTCTTTTTTCTTATTTTTTTTTTTCAGGATTCTGTATTTTTAAGATAAAAGTTTTGTTTGTAGCAAATATTTAGTTGACATTTTTTAAAAACCAATCTCTCTTTTAAAGTATTTCCTCTCCAACTTCAGCATGATGGAGAAAATACTGATGCAGTGTTTACAGTTTGATAGCGGGGAAGGTAACCTTTTATTACGTGCTTCATCGCACGACATGGTACATGTGCTTGAAATATATTATCTCTATTTCATATCACTTGTACCAAACTTTGAAAACTCAGTATCTTTAAAATACCAAGGCTATTGAAAGTCAGTGCATGATAGGATGCTAAGAAAAAGAATATTGGATTGAGAGTTAGCAGAGGTGTTTTCTTAACTCAATTCTGTCTTTCATGTTTAAAATCCTCTGGTCTTTAGCCTAATTAGTTATATGAATAGTGACCTGTATTAAATAATATCTAAGGTCACAACTTGGGATTACTGGACATTTCCTTATACAAGCACAATAGCAGAAATATTTCAGAGAGCCAGAGTCGTCTTTTCTGCCAACCTCAACCATTCAGAGGCCAGCCAAGAAACTGGGAAACACAAAGGTTTTGAGCAGACAAAATAAATTCTCAAGTCCATGAACTGAACCTTATCCTTAAAGGCAATTCCTTGGACACCTCTCAGAGACTGTTTATTCTTTAAATAGAATCTCTTTTAAGTTTTATTATCTTGTGTTCAAAGGCCTGGCACGTTAGTGGCAAATTGGAAAGGGACTAAGAGACAATTAGCAAATGGAGCAGGGCATGGGGAAGGGCTCCGCAGGCTCTGAAGGACTGTGCAAATGTGAGCTGTTGTCATTAATTCGAGTGACTGACAACTGACAGGAGCAGTGAGAGGAAAGATAAAGAAATCATTTCAAACAAAACACAGGAACTTCAAACATCATTGGAGTTGAGGCTGTCTGGTAGTTTGGCAAATAAATTTAGTAATTCCACTAATTCCCAAGATGCTCACTAGGTTCTAGCATCGTACAAGGTCTTAGAAATAACTGAGTTAGAGATTTATTTACCTTCTGAATAATATTTAGTTTAAGATACGATGTATGTGGAAAGTGCATTCTTAAGCACTATATAACTGTTATTTTGTCATATAACTTGATTTGACATCAGGAGTGTATGCAACATTATCCAAATAGTTTCCATCTAAAAGAATGTAAAATAAAATTCTATCTGATACATAGAGGCTAGATTCCACATACCTAGAAAATAACATCTGAATGACCCTGAATATAAGAAATTATACTTTAATTTTGCAAAGCAATTATATTTTATTATCCATTATGGAAGTAATTAAGATATTTAAACAAAATGATACGATGTTTGGATCAGAATTTTCTGTAACGTAGCTTCTAAACCCACAAGTTTATTCTGATAGTAGTACTGGAAAGATAAAAAATATGGTGCATGCTAATACTCAAAAATAAATTACATGCTGAGGCAATGTAATAAAAAAATTTAAGTGATAGTGGCAACCAATCTAAGCAAACTGAAGTTATAGCTAGAAACACTCATCAATACAGAGTTAGAAACTAAATTCAAAGTTTGTTCAATATCAAGTTACTAAAATATTCATTGACAACTCCAACAGCAAATTAAATTTTAAATTGAAAATGGAAAATCTGACACACTCTCCTTTTGCCAGTCTAGACATAAAAGTAACAGGGCTTCAAATCCCATCTGAAAATTAACTGCATGCTTTTCTCACATTGGGGACTGTGAGTCCCAGAATGTTTAAACCTTGTGTTATATCATCCTATTAGACCTAAATAAACTGAGGCCCAGGAAAGTCTGGTCACAATGATTTAGAAGTAAACCTGTACATAGTTATGATTTAATAAAAAAAAAAAAAAAATTGAGGGGAAAAAACACTGAGTCTCTCTAGTCTGTACTTCAGTTTTCTTTCAACTACAAGTTACAAAACAGATATTTTATGCTGAACTTTTAAAAAAGGTATCTTATCATCTGCTACTTAACATTAGTGCAGACAACTTTTTTTTTTTTTTTTATTGTTGAGGATTCATTGAGGGTACAATAAGCCAGGTTACACTGATTGCAACTGTTAGGTAAAGTCCCTCTTGCAGTCATGTCTTGCCCCAAGAAAGTGTGGTACACACCAAGGCCCCACCCCCTCCCTCCGTCCCTCTTTCTGCTTTTCTTCCCCCCCCATAACTTTAATTGTCATTAATTGTCCTCATATCAAAATTGAGTACATAGGATTCATGCTTCTCCATTCTTGTGATGCTTTACTAAGAATAATGTCTTCCACTTCCATCCAGGTTAATACGAAGGATGTAACGTGCAGACAACATTTTAAGAATGAAGACCTGAGTGGTTCT